>APFE031226044.1:10040-53226 GCA_000404065.3 Pinus taeda | reverse complement strand
GAATCCCAAGTTTGATAGCTAGTTTCTGCACAATCAATGGCTCCCAGGGTTTTTCAGGGCGCTGAATCCAAATATGCAATTAAAAAACCATTTTAACTGCTAAAAATCAATATTTAACCTCATTTATTTCGCCAGATTCCGTCACCGGAATCTCCAAAAAGTCGCATTATAGACAACTCCTTTAAAATTTAAAAAATTAAATTTAAAAAAAGAAAAGAAAAAGAAAAAAGAGAAGAGAAGTGAAGTGAATTTGAAGCAGTTTACTGTATAAGAATCAACTTTTAAAAATAAACAACCGCATAAATATCAACTTTGAAAGCCATCTTACTCCGACTCTCACAGGTTTATCCCAGTAAGCAAGTGCGTGTCTTTAAACAGTAATGAAAATGTTTAACTAAACACTGATTTGTGATTCTGGAAGATATACTGAAACAATTTTTATATGGGATTCAAATTTAGTTTAAGTAATTATGACAAAAGAATACTATCTTCTTCGTCAAGTTCAACTTTTAACTAGTATATTTAACATTCTTAAATTAAACTGTAAAAAGTTAACTCATTTACTTGGAAACATTTCAAAAAAATAAATGGCGTTTGTTAAACCAAACTACCAAACCTTTGCTATAATATCAACCCTTATTGTTTGTAGTTAAATATATTTAACAAACTACCAAACCTTTGCTATAATATCAACCCTTATTGTTTGTAGTTAAATATATCTTACTTACCAGACGATAACATGATGCTACCCTGGAATTCTAAATGTAACACACTTGAAACTTGTGTCCATAATTTCATATCTATATTTTCCAAACAATTAAGGCAAAAGAGTATACAATGAATAAAATTTAACTTCATAATTATATTTTGGGTATATAAGGAATAAAAATTGTATTCAAAGATCTTTTAGGAATACAAATCATGACAAATTTCATAGAAGTATCAATGCCATATGGAAAACTTTTTCACCCTTTTTCCTGTTATGTTAAATAATAGGTGGCATCATTTGGTTGGCAATTTAGACTTTCCATATAAGTGTAAAACCTTAAAAAGACATACCTTAAATTTGGTGGAATTTGTTTAAAATTTGGTAGGGTAAAACCCTGAATAAGACATACTTTAAATTTGGTGGAATTTGTCTAAAATTTGGTAGGGATTTATTGAAATCATCAGTTTGAGCTGTATGTTTTGCATAATTCAAATACTACAAAAGATACATTCAAAAAAAACATTTTGAACAAAAACTCATTATCTGACTAAAAATTGTTTCACCAACCAAAAGCTCCAAAACCTAGAATAATTAGACAATGCCTTGAACAATTTTGTACCAGCAAAATCTTTCTTTGGCCTGAAGTTGCTAGCTTTTCTTGTTACTTCTTTTAAATTTAAAAACAAAAATGCTACCACTTTGTCAACTTAGTCTCAAGAAAATCTTTTGTTATTTCACCATATATTTGGTGATATTTAAGTAGTAACTGTGGTTGCAAGAAAATGTTGTTATCTTTTCTTTTCTATTCTATTCTAATTCAATTCATGTAAGTGACGTAAGTGACGTGTTGAACTCGTAATGAATATATTTATGTAATGGCTTTGAAGTTTGAATTTTGTATAGGTTTTAAATGAGTTGGATGATTAAGAACATATCTCTTTTGTAAAAGGGTATAAACTCAAAACTAGAAAAAGGCTCTAATCAAACTGCTGTCTCTTATTTCAAACAAAATTTCAACTTAGAAACTACCCCTTCCACAAAGATAACAAGAGATCTGGTGACTGGTCAATATAATTATCTAAAGCTTTTATTTTTAAGACCAGAAACTTTTTCCATCTGTCCTCCTTTTTACTTCGTAATTCTTCTTAAATTCCTTATCTATTTACAAATACCCTGAAGTTGTCCAATTCCGTCATCACATCCTTGTTTGTCTTTAAAACTCAAGCCCTAACATAAGTTCGTTAAGCCTTGTCTGCACTATTATTGCATCAGCACCATTGCTCCAAATCTCTCTAAATTTGACAGTGCTTACTTATACCATGCTAATAGTCTATCTGCATCGAGGGTGTAAAAGTGGAAACAAGAATATAATACAGTAAGGAAAACAACAAAAGTGTAGGATGAAAACGAACAAAGTAAAACATAAAGAATATTTCGAAGAAATATTTGAGACCTCTAAACAACAAATGTGTAGGATGAAAACTATCAGAGTAAAACATAGAATATTTTGGAGAAATATTTGAGATCTCCATTACCAAGGGAGGCGACAATCTGTTTCCTGTGGGCTCAAACGAATTTGCAAAAGCCAAAGAAAATGAGAAGTAACGTATCTTGGCGAAGTTTCAGGTAAATATTAAGCACCAGGTTAGAGAGTGCTTCTTCACTGGGATGAATATTCAACAATCAAAAAATGGTCTAAATGATTCCAGGTAAAAATGTGGCCATTGAGCAATGATTTTAGAGTTGCAGGTGAAATATAAACTTTAAAGTACAAGGATAAGTTGACAACAGGATTCAAAGTTTTCATAATAATATATTTATTATGAATTTACTATATAACTTTTTTAATAATAATAATGTTCATCATAAATTTAAATTTAACATATTATTTATGAGCATAAATTTTAAATAAAGAAAATAATACTCTATCTACAATTATATATACTACATTTTATTCATATTAATTATATATCCATATAAGAAATTTTTTTAACAAAATTAGATAGAAATCATTTATAAAATTAATTTTCACTTTATAAATATCATTGTTAATATTTAAATTTACCAAATATTTTAACTTATATTTTGTTTAGGGATAAAGTTTGTCCTTGGAAACTTTTGTTGATTTACGCCCATGTTAATCTTTGCCTTCTTTTGTAAGTTAATAAAGAACTTAGAAATAAAACGTAGTTAATCATTTATTTAAAAATTGCTTATCCCTTGGATGTGGTGAGAGGAGGCGTGTTGAGGGTATCATCACTTCACTCAATAAGTGAGGTAAATGTGATTATAATGAAAATGTGTGAGGATTGCCCTTGGGTTCAATGGAGTAGATGGGGTGGTTGTTATGGTTTCGTTTTAGGTTGTATCAATATTTTGACACTCACACGTAGGGTTGGTTGAATGGAAGTGATGCTAGCTCCTCTCCCATTATTTTCCAGTATTTGCACGGTCGTTTGGATTCAAAACCCACATTCCTAGTTTGTTTATGGTTTTAAGTCTGTCATTCGGCATGCAGTCAACATTGCTTTTTCCCTGCCACATTCGTTTTGATTCTTGCTCTCTCATGCTTGATGTGGATACCATGAGAATTTGAGAGTTTTTTGCACCTTGGTCTTTCTTCAGCCCTCTAGTCTACAACCCCTCCTACAGTATGTGTGTTCGATTTGGTTTCCTTGGTTTGCAAAAAAGGTTAGCAACAGGGCTCATTGCCAACAAGGTCATAGAGGTCATGGGGGGATTTGCAATTATCGAGCTTGGTTGAGGGAAAAGACCTTTGCTTGCATGTTCAGGGAACAAGTCCCAGCAGAAGTTTAGGTGAGTTGCATGCTAAGTAACCTAACATGGGGATTCAGGATTCGTAGGATACGGGGATTCAAGTGTCGGATTCAGACACGTTGACCCCTCAAAACAGGACACGTTAGGATATTATATATATAATATATATATATATATTTATATATAATATATATATAATAGATAGATAGATAGATATTTATAGATAGATAGATAGATATAGATATATATATTATTTATTTATTTAATTTATTTATTAAAACAATTAGATATTTCTTACACAAATTCTCATTAATGATACAAATTCGTTGATTTCAAACATAGATCTTCATCTAGATGTAATTTTTATTGTTTACAAAGTAAGTTAGTAACATTATAGCATGCATAATACATACGAAATTCAAATACATGTCACATAAATGATAAATCAATGAATCATAAATTCTAAATTCATAAATGATAATTATAAATCATAATACATATTCAATTCATCAATGATCCAATAGGAGAAAGACGAGATAGTAAGATAAAGACACTGACAGCTGTAATTTTCTCATTAAGTCATCAAAACCAAAATGTGTTACATACGTAGTGCAATGCCAATGGCAAATAGAAATAGAAAATACAAAACAACTACAGGTATACAAGCCTCAAGGCAGTAGGTAGCCCATGACTCATGAGTCATCAATCCTCATAGTCATCATCAGAATCAGCATCATTGTCCTCATCATCATGGTCACCACTGCTCTCCTATACATCCTCCTCCTCCCCTGTATCCATAGTCGCCTCTGTATCTTCTGGTGTGGGGGATGACCCCTCTACATTATCATCGTCATCAAATCTAACAGGCTCTAGCACTGAATCATTGAGATCCATGTTGGCCAATGCCAACTCAACAATGTTGTCCAGACCCATATCATCAGGAAATACATCCCACATATTTTTCTTTCCCTTCAACCACTCTTCCCTCTACCTGTAAATAAAACGAAGGTTGGTGTGCACTTACACCATTGTCTATGCCCTGGACTGCTCAAGCCTTCTCTTCTTATCACTATAAAAATTCCCATATGTGCTCCAATTCCTCTCGCAACAAGAGGATGAAGTCACCTGAGAGAGGAGCCTCATGGCTAACTGCTGAAGAGGAGGGCTTGTTGCCCCATGATTTTCCCACCAAGAATAGGGCTTCTTAGCCCCCCTATCTCTAATCACATCATATCCTGCAAATCGACCAGTGCCAGTGGAAAAATCTGCAAAGGCATCCTCCACCTCATCAAGCAATGCTCTATCATGAAAAACCAGCCTTAATGCATCTTTCCTCCCCTGTGAAATTTCACAATCCATGTGAGGAGGGAATCTGCGGGAAGGTCCATCATTCAGCGACTCATGGCTGTAGTATTTTGGGTTCAATAAGTGAGCCAAACAATGTAAAGGTGCGCAATTCTTGTCCCGTCTGCTGACAAGAATATCCTGTATAGTACCACATAAGGCCTTTGGTGATGTCTCATACTCGGGGCACTCACTCTGTATAATAATGCTCCTCATAGACTCAATCATGGAATCCCGTCCCTCATAAACCTCCCCTAGGATGGGTTTGTCTGTATCTGCAAATCGAAGCAAAGAAATGATAGGGTCCATGATCTGAATAATTAGATCTACCCTCTCCCACCAAGCATCATCTAGCACTGTGTCCTTCACTCTTTTAGAGGCTAGTTGATCTATCTTTCTCCAAAAAGACCAAACTCATAAATAACCATGGCCCCAAGAGCGGTCTTGACCTCCCTCAATCTCTTCAACATGATGCATGAAGAGGCAAACGTGTATCAGCAATCTTCAACAATGATAGATTGTTGTACTCCTTGTAGATAGTGAGGGCATGTGTATGATTTTGCACAAAGTTACGGATATATTGTGCATCCTCAATAATGTTACCAATCCAAAACATGTCAGAAGCAATGAATTTCATTGCTAAGTTCAATGAATGGACAATGCCAGGTGTTCAAAACCATTGTGGATATTTAGCTTCCACAATCATGCCAATAGCCTTGCAAACAAGGGCATTATCTGTAATGATTTGCACACAAGAATCAATACCTACATCTTCAATAACTTTAATAACCAACTCACCCATAAATTGTGCGTCCTTGTATTCTCCAAGTGTATCCACTTCTTTCAAGAAAACTGGACCATTCAAGGAAGACACCATGAAGTTGATGAGTGAGTGTCGTGTTGGATCTGTCCATCCATCAGAAACAATGCTAATCCCAGATGTTGGCCATGATGCTTTAATAGGCTCAAGCATTTTTTGCACCTCTTTTTTTGCCTTCGTCAACAATGTGGTTCTAAGCTTCTCTGAACTAGGAAGCACATACCATGATGGAGACCCGTGAGTTAGAGCTCGCCACATCTCAATAAATAGAGGTGAGCGTGCAACATTAAAGAATATGAATTTTTTATAGAAAAAAAGGCAATGATGAGATCAAGCTCTTCCTGTTTCTCTTTTTGAAAAATCTTATCCATTGGACCAAGTTAAATTGCCTTTCTTTTTTGTTGCTTATCCCCCAATAGAACTCTCAAATGGAAATTCGGTGGTGTCTTTCCTCAAAAATGGAAGGGGTTCATCATTCTTGGGTTTTTTTTATTTTGCAGCCACATTTGTCATACCAACAATGAACTCTTTTTTCCATTTCTTTCCTCTTTTGTAAAGGAACTTGTGTACAAGCTCCAACTCCACAACTTGGTACAGCCAACAAATGGCCTTTCACATGAAAATATGTGCTTGTGAAAGTATTGTGGCAAAAGTTGCATCTCCAATTCACATTGCATTTTCCCTTCCCCTTGTTTCTTGACCCATCCTCTCTTGTGACATATTTCCACAAGGGATATTTCTCAATGTTATCTTTAGGAGGAATTCTTCCCTCAGCATTACTTGCAGTAGACTCTGATGATATTGGGGGAGGAGGGGCATTTCCAATGGAGACATTCTTCCCCTTCCTTTGCCCCCTACTTTTTGCCCTTGATTGAGCCATGAATACTGTAAAAAAAAATAAACAAAATATGCACAAATTTGTAAAAGAAATGCATATGCAAACTGTTGTAATACAAATGCAAAAAAATAGAGAGGAAATGCACTTACATGTTGCTTGAATCTCCTTGAAAACACTCCAAACTTCTAATAGCAAACCCACAACTCACTTCTTGCAAAAGGAATGACACAAAATGATAAAGAAAATCAGAGAGTGTTCCCTTTTATTGGCCTGCAGGTTCCTTTTTGCCGAATTCGTGCCCGGATTTCGTGACACGATGTGTCCGAACGGGACACGATCCGGATTCGATCGTGTCCCATTCAGACACGACGTGTCACAAAATTCGGACACGATTTTGGGCGAATCGAATTTGATTCGCAGGATTCGGACACTTGGCAAAAAATCAACGAATCTGGTTTCTGAGGTTGCATGATTTTGAGGCAGATGTTGTTGTGGAAAGAAGTTGTTTGTTCAATTCATAAGTGTTAATTGATATAAGGGATTGGGTGCCTGACACTGGGCATACCCATGGTAGGAGGAAACAATACCTATCAACAATTGATTTATGTTGGAGAATGAAGATGTTGTTGCGTCAAGTAATCATGGACTAAAACGATGTAAAGGAAGAAATATTGTTCATGTTGGACAAGAAAGTGCTCCACCAAAAGGAAATGGAGGTGTGACTCAAGCATATTGAAGCCCACATTACTCCTACTTCGGGTCTGAGTGGCTATAGCCAGTGGAACACCAATCCTACCGAGGTGGACATCTCCAATTCTTCTTTATTTCATGATGAATTTTGTCTCTCTGTTTGTTTGTTTTTATTTTTGTTTTTCCAGTCCTTTGACAGGTAGCCTACATAATCTATTTTATAGTTATTGTGCAATTTCTTATAGGTGACAAACTATGTATAATCATGTTCTCTAGAACCCTCTTTGGTTTTTGAGACATTATCTAGACATATCGCTTATTTTTTGGATTAATTTTCCCAGTGGTTAGATTTACTAAGTATTAAGTCACTAACAAATAGAGCTATGTAACCTTTTTCAGATAATAAAAAAGTAAATTCAAAAATAATAGTACTCAATCAACACAACTTTACTTATTTTAGAGTATTAACCTAACCTACTCATATTTCAAAACCTTAAAGTTCTTAATACAACTTTACTCTTTTCCTTGTATTGTTTTTCTCATCACCTTAAGGTTCTCCTCTAGTTAACTAAGAGTGAGTGTCCCAAGTTGGTTGCTAATCAAAATTTTCATTACACTTACCAATGAAAATGGATAATAAATCTGATTTTGTATGGGTCTTTGCCAATAACTAAACAATATTTGTTAAAACAAAATTAAGGATCATAAAGAGACAGCCGCACAACAACACAAGTATTTACCCTACAAAAACTCACATGGAAGAAAAACCTGGTAACCTTTTCCTTAGAGAAATCATTAAGTTCAACAGAGATACATCAGTCAAATACAAGGTCAAACAGACCAACCATATAGCTATATCGAACCTAGTCCAACTCCATCCTAGTTAAGTCAAATGGTTGCCCAAGAACTTCAATCTGGTCTGCTTTGCTAGGGCATAATCTCAACCTCCCTTTTCATCCTTAAACTCGGTCCTACAACCTTCTGATCCACAAAAAATTTTGATACTTCCACAAAGATTCCTTCCTCAGAATTTCAGCGTTTTTCACAAAGTGCTATCATATAAATTTGTCCTTCAATTTCAGAGCTTCATCCTTCATTTACAGAGCTTTGACTTTCAATCACATAGATAAATTCGACCTTTTTTATTGCCTTAGAGAAGTTTTCTCTCCACCCCAGACTCATCTTGCTTATTGCCTTAGGAGATCCAAGCTTACTTGCCTCAGACATATCTCAATTTCTTGCTAGGAGGTAGGTCGAATGGCACATGTACAGTGTTTTGTGGGGCCAAATGGGTGCCTCTTGTTCGAAAATGTAACTAGTTTCGGTCTTCATAATTGTCAATGTACTCAAATAATTATGTATATCTTATGTTACAAGAAAAAGAAGAAAGAAAAATATTATTTTGAGCATGTGTTTAATGCTCCATTTTGATGGTCATCTAGGTCAAGCATGTTCTTTATGCTTTTAGGATTTGTAATGTAAAAAAAATATTTTTATTAAGTCAAAAGAGACTTTATTATTTATATAAGACTCTATCGAGCAAGATGTAACATGTAAAAGATATTGATTTTGAGTCTCGAATGTCCTAGAAACCTCCAAGCACAAGTCGGCCCAAAAGAAGGAATTTGAACCCCATAGATGTGTATAAATAGAAGCAACATTGACCTCATTTAGCACCAATTCAATCTCTCTCATCAAGAAGTTCGATCTGAAGTTGGCAGCATCAAGCAAGCAAGTGTAAGGTCTAGAAGGTAAGAAGAACTAAGAAATTTTGTTTTGGGGCTTTATTCTCTCACACATGTGAAGGGGTTAGGGTCTCTGCAGCTTCAAGGGAGGCCGAAGAAATTGCAGGTCCGAATTACAGGAGGCCAAATTGCAAATCGAAGTTGCAAGAGAGCTGATTACTCTGTTTTGATCTACTTTGACTTTGGAGACCTTGGCAAGAAGAACTGACATGTGTCAGAATTAGGGTTTCTGCACCTGCTACAGGGCCGAAATTGCAGGTCGAAGCTGGGGTACGAAGTTGAAGCCAAAAGCTAATTGAAGCGGGATTGACTACTGTTATCTTGGTTGATTTATGACCTGATTGGAAGAGCTTCTTGGAGGGGTTACTTAGTGCTTGAGGGAGGACTTGGTCTAGGGTTTGGGTCTTGGTTTTCTCATTTGAAGCAAATTCTATTAGAAGAGAAGATTTTTCGAGTTTTCCCCTTGGAGGGGTTTTGCCTGGCTTGGAGACTAATATTTGTGTTCGTTGTCTTTGTTGTTTTTGCTCTTGATAGTTTGATGAAAAGATCTAATAAAGAAACATAAGAATATAAATAAAGTTCACAAGAAATTATTAAGGTTAAGGAGAAAATTGAATTAATAGTTGCCCTACTGCATTCTCCAACATGGTATCAGAGCTAAGGTGAACAAGAGAAGGAAGCTAGAAGATTGTCTTGAAGGGTTTGCTTGCAGAAGGACACAAGGAAAGAGAAGAAGACCTATTGACCTAGAAGAAAGAGAACTACATCAAGCCTTCATTGAAGAAGACCTCATCATCAAGCTCTCATTGAAGGAAGGAAGGACAAGTTCTTATTGAATATTCTCTAGGGCATCATCTTGAAAAAGAAGAAGCATCAAGCAATCGTGGGATCATCACTCACTCTTTCAAGTTGTTCGAAGACACCATTGTTGAAGGCATCCTAGAAATCATCATTCTAGGGCATCATTGAAGTCTCCTTGAAGATCTTGAAGATATCAAAATAGTTGGAGACATCGTCAAGAAGGAGAACTCTTGGTTGACAAGTAAGTGTCATATTGTTTTCTCTATCTCGGATCATATGGCTACATTTTGCAAGGAAATTAACAAGCTCGTTGGATCAACAAATTTCCTAGCATGGAAGAAGAGGATTGACTTGGCACTTGTTACCACTCAATCTAGTAGGGGTCCTAAGAGGGGTTCCAAAGGGGCAACTACTAGACCACGTGGCAACAATGGGACAAGGACCCGTTGTCACCTTAGTAGAAGTCCCCTGCTCTTTATGAACTTTCATCGATGGGGGGAGTCCTGGTATAAGGGAAATCACTATGAATGATAAGTCAATGATGGGATAGTTAGTGATTTCAAAAGTCCATTCACAGCGGAGACCCAAATGATAAGGTTTGCTTGCTTGAGAAGCAAGGTGTGGAGCTCTCCAAGAAAGGCTTAAAGAAGGCCTAGACCTAAGGATTTGAAATACTTCTTGACAAGGGATACCCTAGACCTAGGATTCCTAAGGGAAGAAGGTTTCTAGGTGGCCTTTGTGAAATAATGATTTATGAAGGTATGGGACCACAAAGAAGCCCAAGTGGACCCAAGCAAAGTCTATGGTTTTGGGTGAAACTTCAAACAGAAGATCTAGACCAAGCAAGGGAGAAGAAGAGGGTCAATGAAATTGAATTTCACTTGAGTTTGAGTGCAATGAACCTTGAGGAAGCCACTAACCAAGGAAACCTAGGGACAAGAACGATGTCAGAGCTAAGGCTTAGGATATTTCAAAATATGGCCATGGAAAATGATTCAAAATTTGTGAGAATCTAGGGAAAATTCTAGCGCAATTGTAGTCCAACTCGCTCTCAAAGTGGATGGCTACAATAAATTTCGCTTAATGCCCTATGAGATCTCTCGGATTAGGGCTTAGAGGAAGGGGAAAGAGGTGAAACGAGATAGTCTTTAAGGTGATCACCAAGGATAAGATCAATGCCTAGCCTTGGGAGAGATGGAGTCAATGTGCTTTCGACTTTGAATTTCTTTTACCCAATCAAGCAGTTCTCATGGAAACTTCACATGGCCCTAAGAGGTAGCTACTAGGTTACCAAGGAATTTATACTTCTTGTTGCAAGATTTGATGATTTTTCAAGGTAATTATAGAAATGATTTACCCCTAGGAACATTCATTCACCATACCCAAACATGCAACATATGCAATTCCTCACAAATTCAAATTTTTCACAATTTCGCATTCAATTAGGGCACATTTCAGATTTCATGAGCGAAAATTCCATACATTGTTCTTGTATACAAGAGAGAAACATAAACATGAAAGAGCACTTACAAGTATAGGAAATATATCCAATCACCAAATAGATACAAAAGTGAAGCTCCAAGACCAAGAAAATATTAACCAAACATCGAAATGCATCAAAGATTCTCCAACTCGTCCATCAAAAGGTAGTGCGAAATTCTCAAGAAGAGAGAGAGAGATACAAATCCAAGTGATGATGAGGAATATGAAATGATCCTCTAATCAATATATATGATCCTCTAAGGGATTCAATTTGCCTAATTAGGCCTAATGATGCCCCTAATAATAAAATAGCGTACAAATAACATCCTTTGGTGACAAGCCCACCAAATAGCTCCACAATATGAAAAATAACCCTCTCAAGAGGGGCAAAGTGATAATACAATAGCTAAGAGGGCCCTTGGAAGGCCTAATGAAGTCCAATATGTGTCAAAATCAATGGAAGGGCTCCAAAAATAGTGATGAAGGCGGGGGGGGCTTGATCTCCAAGCAAATGACTTGTGGTGCCCCAAAGTGGTTGTGGGGGCACAGAAACATCCTCATCAGTCTCCAAGTGGATCGAACAACCATGTACCCCACCTACAAGGGCTGGAACAATGATGCAAACCCTCCCTTTGTCTCCCATGGGGAGACATAACTTCATCTGCACCCTGGATCAACTGCCAAGTGTGTGGTGCAAGTGTATAGTCCGCTGGGTAAGGTGGTCCAGGTGCATCATCATAATCAAAAACGCGGAACACAAGTGAGCAATGAATGGTGGTGAAGGATCCCATGGCATGGCAATCTGCTCTCTATTATAGTGGAGGCCTATGGCTCTCAATGCACACCCTAAAAATGCCAATAAGACCCTCTGGAGGGCATGGACCCCATATAGGGAGACTAAACCCCAAGATGAAGACACACCTGCAATCTCGTATAAGATCCAATGCATCTCCTCACCTTCTAGTATAACAAATCATTAGTGTCATTGGGCAAATGAGCTTACAAATCATGGAACCAAGTGGGCACTTCATAGTGGCATGCCCTTTCATAATGGGCTTTAGAGTGTATAAGTATCTCCAAGTTCAAGAGGGAGGTTAATCAAGGACCCTATTAGGTGGTTTCAACCTCTAAGGGAGTGGCAGGTCCATGGTACATCCATCCTATGGCTAGTGGCATGTCATATTATGATGGAACATAGTGGGGCATCAAGGAAAGGCTCCAAGCCACACACCATGGTACAAGGGTAGCTATGATGAACGAGGCCCACACTTGGGTGCATAGATGTAGGAGGGAGAAATTGTGGTACATGAGTTACCCCAAACTTTGTTTTTCTACCCTTCTTCACATGCCATTTGTCTTTTATTGATTTTTCTTTTATAACTACTCAGGGCTCTAGGGAATAAGAGCATGGTGTAAGATATAGCAGTGATTACCCCCTTAAGCTTGGGGAGTTTATCGCCCACTAGGGGCTAGGACAATCATGGATTCCTTAATGATGCAGGGGCCAGGGGGGCCTAGGAACCAGGGTGATGGCCATAATGGTAGGGGTAGAGCTCATGATGGCTTTTGCCCACGTGCTAAATTTGTATGTCTTGACCATCTTTTGCATTTTGTGGTACATTTCTTTTTAAGAGTGGCCAAATTATGCTTTTTACTTTATTTTTAACTGCATCAACCTCTGGGGCATCGCTCCAGGCCCGACCCAAAGTGTGGACAAGGGGAGGGGGAGGCTAACCCCTTGTGGACCCAATGGACAAATGTGGAATTGGATGGGAAATATGTGAGAATGGGTTATAATGAGTGGAGAGGAGTGATGTATGTGGTGTCAAGAAGTGGGACCACGCAACCAAAATCGAGATTTTCCATGTAGTGCCACTCCTAAAGTTAGTAGCCAATAGAGGAGATCCCATGAGATTAGGATACAAGGTCAACCACCAAGTTGGACAGAGGGGACAAGAGTACAAGCAAAGCCCATTCTTTCCGCCTAATCCCCCCACTAATCCATGCCCAAAAGTGTCTGTGACAAGTAAGCAAAAATACCCAACCACAATGAAAGCCATACCTTTGGGGTTGGAAGGCCCACCTTCAAATATATGATCATGACAGATGGGTGAGGGTGCATAATGGTTGGCTCAAGTGGCGGATATGGTGGCACATCAAGCTATCTAGGGGATGCAAGGAGTTGCTACCTACCGAATGAAGACAATCTAGGAGGAAAATTTATCCTATGGGTATCACCCACAAATGGTGGGTAACATCTGGCTCCAACTGGGACATGATATCTCAATAGAGTGCACAAACGTACTCGAAAGGGGAGGTCATGAGAACACCAATAATCTCTTGGGATCATAGACCTATTATCTGCACATCAAAGACTAAGCCCACGGGACAGCATGTTTTTGCGACGTCTTATGATCACCCATGCTTGCATTAGGCCATAAAAAGCAACAAGAAATAAAATTTATGAAAAATGCAATTCTAATCTAAATGCACCTAATCTAGCATGATAAAGGAATATGATGTTAATTCTAATGCGAAAATCGGCGTGCAATGCATCCTACTCTAACATGCATATTAAACAAATGCCAAGTGTAATCATAAATAAAATTCAACCAACATATCAATAGATCAATGCGAGAATACATGCCTATATGATTACTCATGCAATAACCCCAAAGCCAACATAGAAACAACCATATAGAGGATGATGCAGGAGGGAGGTGGGAAAATATGATATCCACATAAAGTATAAAGGAGTCCTGGATGAGGGGAACGACACTAGCTTGGAGGCTCGGAGACTTTCTTCTAAGCACGAGATAGAAGAATGAATGATCAAACTCAAAAACTCCTTATCACAATAATTTTTATGCTTTGTGGATGCCACAAGATCATAATAGGAAGGGAAAGGGGACTGAGGAGATGGAGGAGTACAATAAACAGGTTGCCCAATGAAATGGTCATGTTGGATGGGGGCAATGATTGCGTGCTCATAATCCTGAGGGTATGTTTGGGAAGAGGGGGTACGTCTAATGAGTGGTTCTTCTCCAACATCATACTCAAGAGGGGGAAAGGTTTCAACAATATTAGTGATGGTATGGAAAAGGGCAAAGCAAGGGCTCATAGATAATGCAGCTACATCGTTGGGACCTTGGAGAAGGCAAGGGAAAGTAGGGCTCTTTTCAGGGTCGTCATTGGTATCATAAATGGGGCTACCCACTTCCCACAAACATTCTTCATGTGTGGGAAAGCAATGGTCCTCCCTTTCACTGGTGTGAATAGGTATATTATTGTAAGTAATGCCCTGAAGAAAGGGAAAACCATCCTCAACCTCATTTTCCTTATCGATATCATAGATAGGGTCATTGTCAAAATGATGGTTGCCCACATCCCATTTTCCCTCATTAATGCATAAGAAATCAGAGATTTCATCTTCACAGGGAGCTACAATATCCATAACTTCAAGCTCCCTTTCTTGAATGAGAGGCCTTACTTCATCATGCTCATCCTTGTGGACTTCTTGAGGGCTTCCATTTATACCATCTTTGTACCCAATTCCCAAATCTGCAATCCAAAGGTCATCCATAGGTTCCTCATTTGCCTGCTTATCCTTAGAATCATCCCCATTGCTAGGCAGGGAAAGCCCCTCCACTTTCCTCTTTTCTGAAAGAATATTGTCTAAGGTCTCCATTACATGAGTTTGGTAGCATACTTCAAGGAAGAGACCCTTTGAGGTATTCTTGTTATATTCACATTTCATAATATAGAGCCTCTCCGCTTGCTCATATAAATGGGAGAAAATATCCTTAGAGTTATATCCAGCCATAAGCCGCTTACAAGACTCTTCATATTCCACCATTCTTTCTTGCAAAACTCGGAGACTTTCAAGATCACGATCCTCATCTTTTTCTTCGGGGGAAATGTTTTCAAGTTCATCATTGTTAATTTCCAAATTTGCAATTGACAAATCCTCCACATCTTCCTCACTCTCTTCGTCGTCTTGGTCATCCAAATCCTCATCTGGTAATGAGCCATATTTTTCTTTAATTTTATGACACAAGGAATTGAATGCACCAGTGTAATAGACAAGTTTAGAGAAGAGATCATATGTATGGATTTCTTCATATTCTTGTTGTATGCTTTGGAGGTCTAACCTACTCTTATCATAGAATTTGAGTAAGAAGTCCTCATCTTCATGTTCTAGTATTTTCTCACAAAGCTCATATCGCATATCCAATCTTTCCCATAGGCTTTGAAGACTTTCGGAGCTAAGGTTATGGAAATTTTCTTTTTCATAATCAGTTATTCAAAAGGAAAAAGTGGAGTTGCCAAGGTGAATTTTCAATGCCTTGATAGATGCTTGCTTTACCCTACAAGCATTAACTTTGGGGTTTAATGAAGAACTAGTGTTTCATTCTTCCAATGGAGACGCCAAAATGATATGTCAATATTGTCATATGGGAACAAGACACACGTCTCGTTTCCCCAACAACAGCCCCAAAAATACCCACCATCCGTGGATGACAGCACTCACAGAAAATGAAGTCATGAAATATGTTCTCGGTGAAGTTGTTGAACCAAGCAAAGATAAGACTCAAGAATTAGCAAAATACAAGAAGGGAGAATTGAGAGCACAAAGGATCATTGTTGAATCCATTAAATATCATCTTGTTCCCTTTGTTGTTGATTTGAAGACATCCAAGGCTATGTATGATAAGTTGGTAAAGTTGTAATCTATAAGTACATCAAGTCAAAAGATTTCCTTGAGGAATCAACTATATAGAATAAGGAAATCAAGGATGAAGACATGGCCACCTATCTTATGAATATCCCACAAATAAGAGACCAATTGCAAGGGCTTAGGGACACTGTTTCTGACTCTTAAATGACCATGTGTATTAAATTCTTTGCCACCTGATTGGAGCAATTTTGCAACTAGTATCTCCTCTAAGAAGGATACTACAACTTTTGATGAATTGTGGGCTCAATGTATCTTGGAAGAATCTAGGATCAAGGCAAAGGATGACACTAAATCAAATGAAAGGTCTCAAGCCTTTATTGCAAGGTCCAAAAAGTTAAAGAAAGGTAAGTTTGAAAAGTCCAAGAAAAAGATAAACATGTCCGAGATTCAATGCTTTGGATGCAATGAGTATGGAAACTTTAAGAGGAACTGTCCAAAAAAGCAATACAACAAAAGAAAGGAAAGAAGTGAAGCTCACATAGCTGAAGAAAAGGGAGAATCTGAGAAGAAGCCGAAAGGAGAAGATCCCAAGGATCTCTACTATTGAAGGAAGTCTCATCTCAGTCAAGTTATTTATGAAATTTGTCTTTCTTTTATTAAGTAGAAAGTAAAGTAGCATGCATTGTTGTATACTCTAGAAGAGTCTTGTTTTGGCATCATAGATAGAAGCATGTGATAGTAGAAGAATTAGATTCTACTTGATTAAATCGCTTTCATAGGAATCATCTAGTTTTTCAAGAATGAGAAGATTGGGGCCATATTGCATATTATTGTTCATCTGAGCATTTTCTAACATCATGTTAGAGGTAGTCATTTTGCAAAGATGGATCATCGAGATCCTACAAGAACCATCATTTTGGAAGGTTCTTGGAAGGAGCATTATGACATGACTAGTATGTATTCCATCTAGTATAGAAACAATACTCTTGAAGGATGGAGGAATACAAATGGTCAAGTTGCAGTGTGAAGGGCATAATGAAAGTCTTTCTACTCCTGGGAAAAGAAACCTATAAGAAACATGCTCATTCTAGAAAGATGGCTAGATGGTTGTATGGAAGCAAAGGTATGTATGTTTCAAGTCACTCTTCTCTAGGGTAAGGTTCATATCTACAAGAATCTTGCAGAAAGAGTTGGATTTAAAAGTGTGCTCGATAAGTCTTCCATATGGGTGCATGATGCTCGAAAGAATAAATTTTACATGATTTGGAATAGATGGAGATCAAGACTCTCTCACAAGATTACAAGACATAAATATAACAATGTTGATCAACATCAAGTATAGTTTTCAGAAGAAAGAAAAGGAGTAAACAATACCAACTCCAAGGAAGATATTACAACTTGGTAATCAAGCTTGATCTATGGGCACTCTGATTAAAATGAATGCATGGAGAAAGATTGATATGGAGATGGATCGGGCGAAAGGATGTTGATCTCGAAGAAGTCAAGTAAGTTGATGCCTTGATGAGAGAGCCATCATGTCAAGGTAAGTTTGATATTTAATATTTTGATATTGGTTCTCTGGTTAACATGTTTTTTTACTACCTAGTAGGATATTGCAGGAATGCATGATGATAGTTGAGGCAAGTTCAACTGTTGGTGTTGAACTCAGTTCAAAGAACATATGAATTGAGTATATGGTTTTGGCAATTATGAAGTCAAGGTGTTCACATCATCACCTTGGGATTGAAATGTAGCAACATAAGAAGATAACCTGATGTTCATAAAGATCACTTTCAAAGGGAGCTACTTTTAATTCTATTTTGTAAGGCTCAATACAATGCCTTCATTGATGATGACTAAAGGAAAGTGATTGGTGGCTTGAATCTCGTTATAAGAAAGAAAGAAACTCTATATGATGAGATACAAAGGAAGGAAGGAGCTTTGTAGCTATCTCCATGAAGAACTGGTAGTTGATACATTTATGAAGACAAGTTAAAGAGCTTATGGTTATGACTTCCCAATTGAAAGGAATTCAAGAATCTCCTCTATATTTGAGAGGGAGTAAAAGGAGTCTCCTTGAATGTATGAAAAGGAGCAAGGATCAATTCCCTAATCAAGAAGGGATGAGGATCTCCTCTCTGATTGAGAGGGAGTGATGATGGACATCACATTTGCGTTCTCTTCTTCGCGTTTCATGCACTTGACTGGGACCAACAGTCGTAAGTCTAAGTGAAGGCCATGGAGGGAGAATGGTGGATGGAGGAATGGATAAACATTTGTGATTTTCTTGAGGATAGAAAAATCCAAGATAAGAAATGGACCGACACTCTTTGAGGATTGGATAGGTATCCAAGACAAGAGTATTTGAAGAGGACCAATATTCTTTGAGGATTAGGAATCCAAGATAAGAATAGTCCTAAAAGGACATACCTAGTGAACATCCGAATGGGGTATGTACCTTGAAGAGGTAGTGTGGTATCTAACATAAAGCCTCCTAGCATTATGCTCTTGAATAAGAAAGAGCTTGTCAAGTTAAGGCCTTACTATGTTGACAATGCTAGTCATGATGTTGATGCTTAAAGATGGTTTGTCAATCCAACTCTTCTTATGAGAACTCTACAGTTTGAGAATAACCTTGTACCAAGTGTACAATTATGAAAACCCCCTAGTTAAGAGGGAGTGTAATGTAGCTAGTTTTGGTCTTCATAATTGTCAATGTACTCAAATCATTATGTATAACTTATGTTACAAGAAAAAGAAGAAAGAAAAATATTATTTTGAGCATGGATTTAATGCTCCATTTTGATGGTCATCTAGGTCAAGAATGTTTTTCATGCTTCTAGGATTTGTTATGTCAAAAGAATATTTTTCTTGAGTCGAAAGAGTCTTTATTATTTATATAAGACCTGATCGAGCAAGATGTAACATGTAAAACATATTGACTTAGTCTAAAAAGTCCTAGAAACCTCAAAGCATAATTTGGCCCAAAAGAAGGAATTTGAACCCCGTAGATGTGTATAGATAGAAGCAGCATCAACCTCATTTAGCACCAATTCGACCTCTCTCATCAAGAAGTTCGATCTAAAGTTGGTAGTATCAAGGAAGCAAGTGAGAAGGTCTAGACGGCAAGAAGATCTCAAGAAGAATGAAGAAATTTTGTTTTGGGGCTTTATTCTCTTACACATGCTAAGGCTAGGGTTTTTGCGGCTTCAAGGGAGGCAGAAAAAAGTGCAAGTCTGAATTGCAGGAGGTCGAATTGCAGATCGAAGTTGGAGGAGAGTCGAATGCTTTATTTTGATCTAGTTTGACTTTGGAGATCTTGGCTTGCTTGAGGGAAGTCTTGTTAAAGAACTGACATGTGTCAGAATTAGGGATTTTTCAGCTGTTATGGGGCCGAAGTTGCAAGTCAAAGTTGCAATTTGAAGTTGGGGGCCGAAGTTGAAGCAAGATTGACTACTGTTATCTTGGTTGACTTCTAACCTAATTTAAAGAACTTCTTGGAGGCTAACTTGGTGCTTGGAGGAGGACTTGGTCTATGGTTTAGGTCTTGGTTTTCTCATTTGAAGCAAATTCTATAAAAAGAGGAGATTTTTCAGGTTTTCCCCTTGGAGGGGTTTTGCCCTGGCTTGGAGCCTAATTTCTATGTCCATTTTCTTTACTATTTTTGCTCTTGATAATTGTTTGATGAAAATATCTAATAAAGAAACACAAGAAGATAAATAAAGTTCACTAGCAATTATTAAGGTTAAGGAGAAAATTGATTTAATAGTTGCCTTGTTGTATTCTCCAACACCTCTTAGGTTGGAGCCGACTTGACTATGAGGGTTGACTTGGCTTCTTGGAGCCAAAAAATTAATTTTTTATTTTTTTAAAAACCAACATGAAGAACAAGTCAAGTATTTTTCTCTTTTGACAATAGCATGAAAAACGTGCTTTATAAATACATCAATGACTGAAATAATAATTATGAAGACCGGCCATAGCTACAAAATTCAACACTCCCTCTAAGCTAGGGAGGTATTCATGATGACTATCCAAATGTTCTCAAGTTGACAAATTTATCTAAGAAAAGGTTATAACATTTATCCAAGTACCATAATCGGGTCAAAAAATGTGACACATGGTACATCAATAGCATCAACCAATTATCATAATCTAGTCAAACATATTTGACACATGGTAAATCAACAACATCAATAGACTACCATAATTCTGGTCAGTACCTCTAACACATGGCACATCATTAGCATCAACTAGTCACCATAGCTCTGGTCTATCTGTCACATAATATACAGAATAGTCTTGGTTCACCATTATTCTGGTTGATACCTGGCACATGGTGAATCCCCAAAAACCATACTCTATCTGAGTAAATTTGGGCCTGATGATAATGAACTTGATGTCGAAAGGCCACACTCTATCTGAGTAATTATGGGCCTCTAGGACCATTCTTCCTAATTCTGGTCATACTTGACACAGAAAGAATGATTTTCCTCTTCTAGACCATTCTTTCTAATTCTGGTCAATGTGTGTGACACAGGAAGAATGTGTTAGAAAACCAAGAACAATGCAGTAAAAGAAATACTTTCTGAACTTCAGATAATTATTTGTGAGGTTAATTGTGCTTCTTTTAAATTTATTCTTCCATCAACAAATAATTACACTTCAAGAACTAACCAAGTAGTAAGGAGAAAGCAAAGATCACAATGCACAATAAGAGACACTAGAAACTAGGTTCAAGACCAGGGAAAAACCCCACAAGGGGATAACTGCACCAAATCCTTCTTAGAGAGATCCTTCAAAATACATCAAGACAAGGACCATACTGACCAAAGAAGACTTCCACAAGTGCAAGGTTTCCACAACTAAATGTCCAACAAAGATCACAAAGGAAAGGTTGATCCTCTCACAAGACTGGAATATACCCTTCCTTGAGCTTGGACTTCAACCAGTAATAGATCTTGAACTGATAATAGAGAAACAATTTGGATCTGCCACCACAGAGTTCGGATCTACCACTATAAAACTCAAACCTGCCACCATAGAGCTTGAATTTGCCACTACAGAAATATTTTCCACCACAAAACTTAGATCCGCTACCACAGAACTCAGACCTACCATCACAAAGTTCGGATTTGCCACTACAAAACTCAAATTTGCTACCACAGAACTCAGATCTTCCACCCCAGAGTTCGGATCTGTCGCTACAAAACTCATATTTGCCACCAAAGAATTCGGATATGCCATTACAGAACTCAGATTTTCTACCATAGAGTTTGGATTTGCCACCAAAATTCAAATATGTGCCACAGACCTTTAGATCAAGCCACCAGAAGTCAGATCTATGCTATAGACCTTTAGATCAAGCTCTCGAGTCATTACTACAGGTGCCACACAATGAATTAGACCTTAGCGAGAGAGAGAGAGAGAGAGAGAGAGAGAGAGAGAGAGAGAGGAGACTTTCTTGCTTGAGTAGACTGTAGATTGCTCCTTTAAACACTTTTGCTTGAGTAGGACGAATAGATATGCTTGAGAGGTGAGTGCTTAGCAAGTAGAGCGATTAGGTCTCTTTATATAGCCATCAAAGTGATCCAGATGGGTGTGAAGGACGGCACGTCACCTTGACCATCTAAAAGGGTCGACTTGCACTTGTGGAGCCTTTGTAAATTACAAAATAATTTTCCTTCTTTGAGATATTATTTTCCGTCTTTCAATGCCATGTAAAATATGGCTTACCAAAAAAAAATTAACCATGAAGAACATGTTTGAAGGATATAATAATAAATCATTTTCAAGTTATAGTATGAAGACCAACCATAGCTACATTTTCAACATAATGATTGTCCTTTGCTGGACTATTCTCGCTAATTTTGGTCAACGTATGTGACACAAGAAGAATGTCAGTCCATGATGTTATCTCATCAGTACTCCCTCTCTTTGAGAGAGGCATTCTCAACAAGTCCAATCTTGTCCCTGAAGTATATATATAGAATTCACCCAAGGACAAAGGATTTGCCAACAATCTGTTATATTGTAGAATAATACTTGAAGTCGCGCTACTTATTTTTGTACCATATCTTGGTACTAGATCTCACTGTGCTTTGACTTGTCATCATGGTCATCACCTGCACAATCCTACACACAGCCTCTTAAGCCATATTGCTTTTCAACTTGCCAATCCAATTGCAATATACGCGGCCACTGCAATGCTAAGTGCCACAAATGTTTGCTTCCTACTCATCCAAGAAATCATAACGGGGCCCAAACTAAAGCAATATCTTGATGAACTCTTTATGTCTTCACCACTCTCTTCCCAATCTGAATTTGCAGGTATACTTCACTATTTGAGACAAATCTCAAAACATAGTTGATTTTGTCATGACCAAATGTAACATGCTAGTACTCCACTTCATGTCGAGCAACATGCCTTGGCTCAACCATAAATTGATTTGTAAGGTCCATTATCTCAGCTACTTTCCTGTCACCCTAACTAAGTGCTCCCTCTCATACTGAAATATATCTTGTTGTGGTAATTTAGGCTACTCCCTCTGCTACTTGTTTCCTTTCAGCATATTAGCTATCTAGCCTGACAATGTCAATGACAGTTCATCATCTCAAACTTGGAGGTCTACTGCCTCTGAAGCTAAAGCAAGGCTCCCTAATTACTTTTTCTTCCACAGTTTCTCCTTTTGACACATGAGTCTTTCCTCTTTTGTTAGAGATAGATCATATAATATCAAGATTCATCAAATATTCAAGAATATCAAGCCTAATGATTTCTCTTGCAATTGTACAAAGCCTTCTTCAATCATGAGACTTCTTCTCATGCTCCTCAAAACCCAGAGTTAGCTCTATGTACACTTCTTCCTCTTCAATTACTTCAATGAGGAAAGCAATCTCTACATCCACCTGGTGCAATTTCAAAGCCATGATAATAGTTTTAACAGAGGTGTACCTCTCAATCTTGGAGCAAATATCTTATCATGATCCTCTCCCTCTTTCTGGGAGAACTTCTTGTTCAACTCTCGCTTTGTACTTATCTACGTTGTCATTTGTTGCACACATATTTCAAACTTATTGATCTACTAGCTCCCTCTAAGCTCAGATCTCATCTCATATAATATCTCTCAATACAAATCATGATTCTGGGAAAGTCCTCTTGTCACACACTTTGCTTCGTTCTTCTGCTTCTTCCATCTACTGCCAAAGTCTTCGCAACCTTCACAATGTACCTGCAATCCTCACTAGGAGGTCAAGGAAGAACAATTACAACCAAGCAAAGAACACTAAGGTAAGAAAATAACTAACAACAACAATATTAATAATCAAAGAAGAGAGATATAAAAATACTTATCTTTGAGGATTATATGAAATGTCATCTCCCTCTTGATCTTAGCAACTTTGCGTCCAACTTGCAAATTTGATCAACCTCATCTTCATCATCAACATGATGCCATTTTGTTCTTCCATAGGTTAGGGTTTTTGGATTTAGTACTAGGGCTTTTTCCATTAACCCTAAAGCTTTCTTCTTCAAGCCCTTTTTGGCCAGCTAGGGTTTTCAAACACTAGATCAATGTCTAAATGTCAAAACCCTAGAGTCGATATGTTGTTTGCATATGAGATGAACTTCATCTTTCTCATCAATCAATCACAAGATGACTTGATCAATGATTATCCTTAATCTATTCAAACCAAGTAGCTATGCTTTATCAAAAACGTTGTAGCAGCAACAATATTTTGTCCTTAGATACTTAGTCTTTATTTCAATGGACTCCATCATTCTGGACTTGAGCATTTTGATCTCAGTACCCAAGATTTCCCACAGCAGTGTATATGACATCAATTCTTAGTTCAACAATTCAACATGTCTTTAGCTATTTATATCCTTGGCTAGTGACAATGAGCTAGTCATATCCAGTGCACCTCCTCCATTAAGGTACATCTTCCAGGTGTTAATACAATGTAATACAAAACTCTAAGAAAGGAACAGTTACCCAAATTTTTTTCAAGCCTTTTTTCATTGCACCCTATCTCATCAAAAATGATCATACTTATAGTAGTGCAGTGCAAGACATAACACTAACATATATGGAGTAACAAACTTTGCATCTTTTATTCATCATTTTATTGTGCTCACACAGGTTGCCAATATCATACTTAAATACACCAAGATAGCTTACATGTCACACATTTGTAGATGTATTTGCACTGTTGATTATGAATCTCATCACATAATTGTCCTTCATTTAATGCATATTTTTTGTAACGTAGCATTTTCAAGACATTGACATAGTCCTCTGATTAAGGAGCAATTTCATAATGCATTATTGTGAACAAATCCAAAGTATGTGATGATTCAAGTCTCAGACTTGGTCTCTACCGACAGAGATCATTTGATGTCTAGGAATACTTCAAAAATATAGTTATGATACATACCTCACATTCCAAGCATAGCTTTTGAACATTTGACATCACAGTGTGCTAGGTGAAGTCACTCAGCCTCTATCACAAAATTAGGCCTCTTTGCACATAACAAAACTTGCTCTTCTAGATAGAATTTCAGTGGTTTCTTCACTATATTTTGGTATAGAGATTATCCATAGACATTTTTGCTTTCCTGAAGTATTGAATCATACTTCTTTATGCAAGGATCATTAGTGACTTTTGTTGAAGCATCTTTGTCTTTTAAAAGATGGATCGAGATCATAGTTGAGGCTTCTTGGTCTTCGACATACAGATTTAGACTTCCAGTATATTTATGATCATATTAATACATGGCATGTTAGAAAATCAGAAATGCATAAAGATTTTCTCTTGTTAATAATTACTTGTGATTTCTTTGAGTTATTATTATCTTTCTTATGTTCTTCTTTTATCTTAGTTCATCAAGCAATTACCAAAACCCAAAACACGAAGATCAAGGACACCAGATGTAGGCGCACAGCCAAGGAAAAACCCCTACATAGGGGAAAACCCAATCAAGAACTCTTTCTTCAGTAATTCAAATGAGATGGACCAAGACCCTAGACCAACAAACCTTCTTCCTCCACCAAGTCAGCCTTCCAAATGAGGTTGAGTTGTTGTCTTTATATAGTGATTTTGCTGCCCAGTTTAGGCTGACTTGGTGGAGGAGGCCTAATTGACCTATTTTACAATAAAATAAATTTCTTATTTGACAAATAAATCCCAAGAAGGGTTCTTTACAATATGACATGGACAAGGACACTTGACATAAACCCTATAAGCCTTCAATGGAGGCTTTGACCTAAGAAAAAATGACCAAAGGATGAAACCCATGCTTTAATAATAAAATTTATTTTTCTTTCTTTTGATAAATAGATTTCATTATGACTTAGGTACAATTATGAAGCCCGACACTAGTTACATCCTTCAACACTACCTCTTAACTAGAGAGGTATTCATAATTACCTATATCTATAGAGGTACATGGAAGATCTCCAAAATTAACTACGAAGAGTTCTAACACACTTAGTGTTGCGGACTAGATTCCTGACCAGGGTAATCTATCCAGGTGGGACTAAGATGGACTAAAGATTTCAGCCAATCTAGGTACCATCAGGCTTACTAACTAACAATCAACCTAGGGATCTAGGTATGTATCCAAGGTCAAAGCTCTGAGACTAACACCACCCTCCCTCTTCAGGATCTAGACATCAACACATAGGTCGGCCCGATGTCCTCCCAAGCATTCTCCATTATATGCTTCATCTCTCCCTAATAAACTAGATATATCCATTTGTCCAAGCATGCTTCGCAAGTGTTCGTCCTTCTTTACAAAGAGATTTACCTATTTAAACACAACCCCAATCAGTAATAAACTTTCAAATATACAGCCCTTCGAAGCTCTTAATCATCTTGATGCCACTTATTTATATTCAACTATTCGGAAGCTTTTCATTTCTTCCGCGGAACCAAGACATTCTCAATATATTTCAGATCTATTCATTCTTGGATTTCTTCTATAAGATATTCATCATGACTATCATAATATGCCCTCCCTCTCAATTAGGGAGATGTATTCTTTTCTTCTAACCATGCTCCCTCTTAACTTGGGGAGATCAACCACTTCCTTCTTCTATAACATCGGAGAACCTTTAATGGCTTTCATTCCTTTTTACAACATCAAGGTCATCTTATTCATATAACTTCCTTCATCATATTTTATATGAACATCTTCAACATCTTGAAGATTATGTACCTGCAAAACTTCAACAGCAAGTACAACCAAATACAAATATATAGAAGTGTGAATTTAATTATGTCAATACAATGGAAGCATCAAAACATTCAAACTTTTGACATCAAATACCTGAACCTAGTTAAAGGACACATATGTTATACATTAACTTCTTGCTAAGGTTTTGTCATAAACCCTAGACTTCATCATCAAGACTTCACGCAACTCAATCAAGATATCAGTCTCATTATATCTAGGGCCTTAATATTACTTTCAGATATATATATGAAAGACTCTTTTATGATATATTGCAAACCTAGATTCCATATTTGAGACACAAAGCCTTAGATATCAGTAGTTAATAACAATCCTACCATGCATCTAAGGTTTCAACAATGTTAGACTCTACTAGGGTTTGTTGCAAACCATAGATTTTATTATCAAAACTAAATCATATCGGAAAACAATATCATCGTATCCTAGAATATCAAACTCTACTAGGGCTTTGTTACAAGCCCTAGAGTTCACAAACATGAGCATCAATAATTAGGTTAGCATACTCACATATTCATGTACTAACATTTCTCATCAATGTCTACTAGGTAAACCCAAGACACAAGCATTAAAGTTAGAAATACAACAATTTTATTTTAGGCTAGGGTTTCGATCAAACATAATACACCTAGGGTTTCATTCCTAGGATCTTACTATAGTCATTATAGGGGATTTGCTCATAAACCCTAATTTTACCAAACCCTAAAGATCTCAAGTTATAATACATAACTTAGACATTAACAGCAAACCCTAAAGAATCAGGTTTTTTTTATAACAATACCAAAAACCTTAAACATGAAATGAATAGGTTTTCTAGATTTTATCAACAACCCTAAATAGACTAGGGTTTCATAATCAATATTGACACACCCTTAGGTTAGGGTTTTACAATGAACCCTTTTAGGGTTCCACAAGAATAATAGTATAATGGGGGTAGATTCAATCTAATGATTAATCACCCTAACAAGAATCTTTATGATTCAAAACCCTAGACATAACAATTTTAGTGATGTAAAGCAGATAAAAAAAAGAAGAATGATTGTACCTTTTGCATGAAGGGAACTTTATAACAAAGCTTATAGTTCAAGACATACCTCAAGTTGTTCCCTAACAAACCTTGTATGACATCAATTCTTGAAGGGTTTCCTTTGCAACATAACTTCATTCATGCTACAAGTTTATCCTCTAAAGCCTCCTCCATAATTTTTGTGTATTCTGAAAGCTTTCTTAATAAAGAAAAGGTTATTAGCATACAATACAAACACATCTTCATAAGAGAGGGAAACCAAACATAAAAGATAAGACAAGGAGTAAGATACTTATCTTTGGTAAAATGGTGAGGGCTCCCTCTCAACCCAATCTTGAGGGATACCTACAACTTTATCAAAATGAAAAATGTTCTAACAAGACATGTTAACCTATAAACTCTAGACATCAAAACATAAAGGAAAATAATTCAAAACAGAAATAAAAGACTAAGAGGGCTATGTGAGAGAGAGAGGACTTAGTAGTATAAGTCCTTGACTTTTGATTCTTCGTTCTTGTTCTTCTTAGGTGGATCTTCATCAGCAACATTTGCATGTTCCCTATCTCTCTTTTTATTTCTTGGATTCTGTAGACAATGGCTTTTGTAGTGACCAGTGTTACTTGGGAGCAGGAGTGAAAGCAGGGAGTGGGAGCAATATTTTCAAAAGCTCCCTGTTTGGGAGCGAATCCCAGAGCGTTTTATATATATATATTGATACATATATGTCAACAAAAACATGTAGAATTATGAATTAGATATAACAAAAGACATTATAAAAAAAACACAGATTGAACCATATAACATCAATCATCTAGAAGTTATAATCTTCATCAACCACGTCCACAAGTTAGTAACATAGTAACATATAACATATTCAGTCTCGTGATTCATCAATCTTAAAGTTTCAAGCTTTCAAAATTCAATATATAACATTTATCATCATTGATCACCAAAGTTATACTTGTAAGCTAAGTGTAACCATTACAACAAATAATATCTAACATGAAATGAAACAACTTTCAACTTTCATCAAGCGTCATATTCATAATTCATTACGAATGAGTTATAATTGCTAACTTCAAACTTAAATTGTCATATATTGTTTAAAAGAATATCATAATAAATATGAAAGAGTCAATAGTTATAAAAACTACTAGAAACTAGAATAGACAAGTAAATCTATTATCTATTGCTTATGCTTGGGCCTCTTGCCACCACGAGAAATGTCTAGTTTTTTAGTCTTGTTGGAAAATCAGGATCTTTGTCATTAATATCGCCCTCTAAGCATTAATATCCAGAGGTATATTTATCATTACCTCTTAATCTGTATAGGGATCTTTGTCATTAATATCACCCTCTAAGCATTAACATAAGATAGAAAAAGCATAACATGTCAAGTCAAGATTTTGTTTGAGTGATGCGTACATTTTTAGGTGGGTCATGATAGAGGAGTTCAACAACCAATGTCACTAACATCAAGGTACATAGAGGGATTGGTGCTCTTGATTAAATACGAGTTCCATACCCTAATACATGACAAAATTCAATGGAAACATTGCAATCCTGAAATCCTGAAAAACTGATAAGTCTGTTAGATTTTGAATGAAATCTAAAACTCTACTTTCTCCATATGAAATCCAATAAGGTCAGAACCACTCTCAAACATCCTGAGTGATTTCATGGTAATGTTAAGAATTTTTGTAAGAGGATGAAAATGAAGATTAAGGAGAATGTCACTTTTACTTTAAGAATTTAACATTACCATGAATCGCATATCAATACTAGGGCCATAGGCTTGATCATTAAGTTGCCCCACTCAAAACTTATTTGTTTCTTTGAAAAAAAATTGCGTTTGGAACATTACTGCAAAAAAAGATTGCGAAAAAGATTAAACCCTCCCGAAGAGGCAGGGAGCATTTTTTTTAGGGAGTGCACTCCCGAAATCGCTCCCTTTTCAGGAGCATGCTCCCGACCCGCTCTTGATTTTCTCCCGCCCAGAGCGCGGATTGGGAGCGGGATTGGGGGGGTGCTCCTCCGCAACACTGGTAGTGACCCATCTTGTGACAGTTGTAACATTCAATCTTGGATAGGTCCACTTTCTTCTTTGGTTCTTTGAAGTTTTTTAAGGTTCCCTTCTTCTTGTGATGAGCAGAATAGGCATCTGAGGTGTTTTCTTTTTCCTCCTCCTTCTTGTTTACTAACAATATTCTGGCTTCTTCTTGACTACATGCATTCCACATTTGTTCAAATGTTGGAGTATCCTTCCAACTGTTAAGTCCTGATGCAAAGGAACTCCAACATTTTGGTAGTCCTAGAAGGGAAGTAATTATGAGCTCCTTTTCTAGGACAACTTCATCTATTGCTTGGAGTTCATCTCTAATTCTAGGTATCCTTATAAATTATGATGAAACTGTATCATCATTTGTCATCTTAACAATTCTTAGTTCATTCTTGAAGCTTGATATTTGACCTATGTTCTTGATTGTGAATAACTTGGAGAGAGCCTCATAAATTTCTTGAGCGGAATTTATGTTGGATATGTGTAGAATTAGGTTATCCTTGTCTCCATCCACTATAAGGTTCATAGCCAAGATTTTGATTTCTCTAAACTTTGCTTTTTCTGCTTCACTTGATTCATCTATAGGCTTCTTGATTTTTCCTTGAACGAGATCCAAAACTTTATTCTTTTCAAGAATGAGGTCTATTCTCTTTTTCCAGGCCCTGTAGTTGGAGACCCCTTCTAATTTGTTTTCTCCCTTCATTGAGTTTGACATAGTTCCTATAGATAGTAGGTTTTTCACTATATATGATCCCCTTGAACTTTCCTTGATCTCTTTTTCCTCAATAGATCTTTAGCCTACATTTTTATTCTTTCTTTACCTTAGCTCTGATACCATCTTAGAAAATCATAAAGGCAGAAAGACTTTCTCTTATTGATCATTGCTTGTGATTTCGTTGAGTTGTTATTATCTTTCTTATGTTCTTCTTTTATCTTAGTTCATCAAGCAATTACCAAAACCTAAAACACGAAGATCAAGGACACCAAATGTATGCGCACAACCAAGGCAAAACCCCTATATAGGGGAAAACCTAGTCAAGAACTCTTCTAGTAATTCAAATGAGATGGACCAAGACCCTAGATCAAAAAACCTTTCTCCTCCACCAAGTCAATCTTCCAATATGTTTTAGCTCACTTCAATAGTCTCTTCTTTTCCAGTAGCTTCAACCCAGCATCAACCCAGAAATTTTGGCCCCAGCATCACTAGCAGCTTCAGAATTTCGGCCTTCCTAACAATTGCAAAATTTTGGCCCTTCCATCAGCTTCACACGTGTGGGAAAAAGAGAGAGAATTTCGACTCCTTATGCTTGTGAGAGACCTCCTTCTCCTTCGTTATTCTTCTTCTTCTTCCTTGAAATTCACACTTTTTTTTGCCCTAGAAGTTGCAAATCAAATTTGTTGTGTGTGAGTGACAAATGAGGTCGAGTTGTTGCCTTTATATAGTGATCTGCTACCCAGTTTAGGCTGACTTGTCCAGTTTGAGGCTGACTTGGTGGAGGAGGCCTAATTGACCTATTTTACAATAAATAAATTTCTTCTTTGAAAAATAAATCCCAAGAAGAGTTCTTTACAATGTGACATGGGCAAGGAACACTTGACATAAATCCTAGAAGCCATCAATGGAGGCTTTGACCTAAAAACAATTGACCCATGCATAAAACCCGTGCTTTAATAAGTCAATTTATTTAATAATAAAATTTATTTTTCTTTCTTTTGATAATTACATTTCATTATGATTCAAGTACAATTTTGAAGACCAACACCAGTTATATCCTTAAACAAGGCAAGATATCTTTCAGCTTCATGGCTTCTCTCAAGTCAGGGATATAACCAAATCATAAGTTGACCTTAATTCTGAGATGACTCTAGGTCACTGCCTTGGATCTGTTGAAGTTTTTCCATATTAGATCTGAGACTCGGACTGAGATTATTTTTGCCTCTTCAGGTTTGAGGATTTGGTTTTTTAATATATGGACTAAGGCTTCTTGATATACAAGTTCTGAGGATATTCGGATCAAACATACTAAGATTTATCCTAGGTTATTCAAGACTTGAGGCCTTTCAACCTGCCTTCAATAGATGATGACGACTTTGACCTTCTCACAAATGCAAGAATGAATGGTAGCAAAGAAAACTTCAACCTTGAACTAGGACTTCGACCCTTTTACTGGGAATTGGATTCTTGTGGCTCGGACTAGAGCTTCTTGCAAGCTAGGAATCTAGACTTTCAGCCTTCTAAGGCACAGGTTTTGTGAACAATTTGAGGCTTTTCAGCCATCCATAGTAGGTTGAATCTAAGGCTTGACAAAGCTCAGTCTTCCTTATAAACAGAACCTTTTGTTTCAGAATTTCGGTGAACATAATTTTGACCCTAGTCTAAGGTCTCAATAGAACTTCAATCTCTCTTGGTCAAAACATTCTTGTCTCCTCTAGCTAATCAAGGATTACAGATCTGAGACTTAACTGGGCTTGAACCTTCTGAGATTTGACTAAGGCTTCAACCCTTTGCAAAAACAAGCGTCTCTTTTAGGGCTGCTCCTTTCCCTTTGCTCTGATTCCATGTTGATTTTTAGGGCATCCACTTCTTATGATTTTACATTAGGTTAATCTTTTTCTTATAGTCTTTTCATCATAAAGCAATTACACAGAGGAGCTCAACAGTACAAACAAAAATACCATAAGGATCATAAAGAGACAGCCACCAATAACACAAGTATTTACCCCGAGAAACCCACATGGGGAATACCCAGAAAATTTTTCCTTAGAGAAATCATCAAGTTCGGCAGAGGCGCATCAGTCAAATACAAGGTCAAACAAACCAACCATATAGCTAGGTCAAACCTAGTCCAACTCCATCATAGTCAAGTCAAATGGCTGCCCAAGAACTTCAGTCTAGTCTACTCTGCTAGGCCATAATTTTGACCTCCCTTTTCATCCTTAAAACTCAGTCCTACAACCTTTTGATCCACATAAAATTTTGACCCTTCCTCAGAATTTTGGCCTTTTTCATAGAGTGTTATCACAAAAATCTGTCCTTCAATTGCAGAGCTTCGTCCTTCATTCACAAAGCTTCGACTTTCAATCACAGATATAAGTTTGACCTTCTTTCTTGCCTCAAAAAAATCCTCTCTATCTGCCTCAGACTCGTCTTGTTTGCTGCCTCAAAAGATCCGAACTTACTTGCGTCAAACAAATCTAAATTGTTGGGCCAAATAGGTGCCTCCTAGGTTGGAGCCGACTTGACTAGGAGGGCCAACTTGGCTTCTTGGAGCCAAAAATTTTAACTTTTCTTTCTTTAAAAATCGACATGAAGAACATGTCAAGTATTTTTCTCTTTTGACAACAGCATGAAGAATCTGCTTTATAAATACATCAATGACTGAAATAATAATTATGAAGAGAGACAACAGCTACAGAATTCAACATGAACTAGAAATCTATAAAAATTTAATAAAAAATAAAAATATATATAATAAATAAGAAGATATTTAGTAATTTTAAGATAGTCTTTGCTTGTATGAAATTGAGATTTATAGATATAAGTAATTAAGAATAATTAGCACACTTACCATTTAGAAAATAAAACAAGTCCCCATGCCATATTTGTTTATATTTCACATGTCAAACACATGTGCCCTAAAATAAAATACTTGTCAAATCATATCCTACACATGCTTTAATAGTGTCCCCCAAGTGTCGAACACCAATGCATGGAGCACATATGAGAATTTCCACACTTCAAAGAAGATTACGCTTGAACAATCTATACCAACGAAAATGGTGTATGTGAACTCCAACCTCTATCTGACTTACAAGATGAGGTATGGGTGGAAAGACAAAGATGCGTGATGTATTTCTTAATGATATAGGTTTAGATTATAGAATTGAATTTGCATCAACCAATTTGGATCTAATGAACCAATGCTAGAGCCAATCACTTATGACAATGGTGATCCGCTTGTGAGGTCATCCTCCACACTAGGGTGCAAATTTTGGATTGGATATAGAGGAGGGGGATGGAGGAGAGAGTAGTGGCAATTGTGGTGATCTTGATGATCCTTGCATGGAGGAGGACCGTTGACAAACTATGAGATTATTCATTTTGTAGTTGTAGAGTCTACCCTTTTTTGTACAACCTTCCTATTTTCTAATCAATTATTTTTCTTGTCACCTTAAGGTTTTCCCCAAGGTGAGAGTGAGTGTCTCGCAACTTGGTTGTGAAGCTAAATTGAGCCAAATTTTCATTAGACTTAGAAACCAAAGTGGATAGAAACCCTAATTTTATATGGGTTTAACTTTTTTTTCTGGTGTAATTAGAGTCTTCCAAAAGTTTATTAATCATTATTGAAAAAATATACAAAAAATTAAAATAAATTAAAAAAACACATAACAAGTAAGAAGTTGTCTATTTTTTTTAGATGGTCTTTATTCTTATGAAATTAAGACTTATAAATGTAAACAATTAAGAGCGATTGGCACACTTACAACTTAGGAGACAAGTGTCAAACATGTGTTTGACACATGCACTAAAATAGAACACTTGTCAACCATGTCAAAACACATGCTTTAATAGTATTCCCATGTGTAAAACACCGACACATGGAGCACATATGCGAATTTCCACACTTTAAAAAGGAGTAAGCTTGAACAATCTAGACCAGAGAAAATGGTATATAAAGACTCAAATCTTACTTATAAGATGAGGTATGAGTAGTTGAAGGGAAAGACAAAATGTGGGATGTATTTCCTAATGAGATAGGTTTGGACATACATAATTTGGTTGGCATTACCCAACTTGATCTAATGAACTAGTGCTAGTGCTAGTCACTTTTGATGATAGTGATCCTCTTGTGAGGTCATCCTCCACACCAATGGATGTAGATAATGGATTAGACTAGATAGAAGAGAGTGATGTGACAATTGTAGCGATCTTTGATGATTCTAGCATGGATGAAAACCACTAACCAGCTATGAGATTCTTCCATTTACAATTTTCATGTCTACCAATTTTGCATTTGCTATTGGCATTCCCACCTATAATATCAATGTTTCAATGTCTACTTTCTATGTAATTCATTTTGATTTTGATGTTATCAAAGAACTCAATGAGAAAACTGTAATTTATAGTTATAACTTTGAATATTCTAGTTTCGTGAATATTAAACATAATTAATCTTACTAACTACTTATATCAATATTTTATAAAATTCTAATTTCTCAAAAATTAAATTTATATATATATATATATATATATATTTAATATGTCTGTGTTTCTAAAATCGAGGTATTCCATTTTAAATAATCATGTCCCATTTCCCGGTATCATGTGACTTAAACCTACAATATATGGAAACTAAATCTAACCAATGGCAAATAGCATAGTCTAAAGAGGCGTCAATTTCGCTCAGGAAACAATGGAAATTCTGGTAGAATTTTTTGGAAATCTTGGTTACAGCTGTCAAGTTTCAAGATTTTGGTTGCCCAGGAGTTTTTGATGGTGCTAAATCCATTTCCACCATCAAAACAGGATTCAAGCACTCCTACTGTCAATTTTTTTGAAAAAAAATGATTGGATTATGGAGATTTTTGCCATTCAGATGAAATTGACGCCTCCATAAACAACACTATGGTGAATTTTTAAAGACTCCCACCCTAACTCCATAGACTTAAACTTATCATACTTTATGGCCTTAAAAACATTACTTACTATATAAAAATTCCATACCCCTCTCTATATATATATTATAAAAATGGATGATAGTAGTCTAGCTGGTTTTCATTAATAATGTTGGGCATCTAATCAGTAATATCAACAAGTATCCCATTCGAAAGTTCAAAACCACTAATTTAGCATGATGGATTTATTTACTCGGGGTTCTATCCAGAAAAGGGGAAACATAGCTTAAATTTCCCTCTAAAACTTTTTTCGAAAGAGAAAATGATAGTAAACTCTTTTACCAGAATAGCTTGTATTATTTTATTTTTTTGGGATTATAGATGAAGCATTATCCTTAGGAACCATTCATGTGCTTGGCAAGCACAAATCAGGCCGAGAGACTGTACTTCATATATAGATTCAATGTAACTTTATAAGCAGAAAAGCCACCCGGGCATCCTAGACTCAAACTTAACTTACTTTTGGGCATGCAAGCATTGCTTGCAATGCAAAAATTCACTCTACATTAATTAAATAAATGGATGACAGTAGAGACTCATACAGGGGGCGATATTGTATTTTGTTGTAGAGCAAGCATTAACTTAAGGAACTATTCCTGTGATTAGCAACAAGAGATCAAGCCCAGAGATTGTATTTCAGATATATAGATTCAATGCAGTTTTATAAGCAAAACTGAACCCCCTGGGCATCCATCTTAGACTCATCTATACACTGCTTCTTAGCCTTAAAGCATCGCTTGTGATATAAAAATACACACTCCATGAATTAAATAAATGGATGACAATAGAGTCTCATGAAGGGCAGCATTGTATTTAGTTTTGTTACTTAAGAGCATTATCTTAAGGAACTATTCCTGTGCTGGCAAACAGACATCCCAGAGATAGATTTCACATGTAGTTTTTAATGTAATTTTATGAGCAAAACTGAATCAGATATTGTATTCCATATGTATAAGCAAAACTGAAAAATCAATAATAGGCTTGATAAGAGAGGAACCAGTACAGTATCTTCCGGAACAAGCCCATGAACATGCATTTAAGAAATGTAGCTCAAACAAGAGAAAACAAGTGCAACACCGTTTTCTCTGGTCAAAGATGAAAATGTTGAATAATAGTACACTGATCTGAATTACAAATAACATAGCTAACTCTGCGTTAAGATTTCAAGGACCCACTAGCTAAATTTATATATAGAATTGAGAAAAACCATTGCAAGAGGGATTCCACCTAATTTCTCTTCACAGGATCGAAGTTGGATACTCCAATAACAGCTCCTGCAATCACAGTTGCAACCACGCCACCAGCCGCTATACTTAGCAAGAAGTTTTTGGGAGAGGGAGACACGCCAGGCCCAGCAGCCTCTGCTATTTCTGGAATCACCATTGCCGATACAAGAACCAGAGATGTCAAGCCTGCGAGAGACTGCTCCTTCTTGCTCTGCGATGCATGCATTACAAATTTACAACTCTGCTTCTGCTTGAAGCCAATCTGGGGGAGTAGAGCTTATTGGGTGTTGTGAACAAAGAGGAGCCATGTGCTTGTTTGGGCTTGAGGGCATCCCTTTGTGAGACTGAGGATGCTGCAACCATGGGCAGCGCTAGGGAAATGGCTGTTGCAGAGGCCATTGGATATATCAGAGAAAACCCAACTGGGGACTTGGGCTGAGTTGTTTGGAGAGAGTGGACTTGTTGCCGTAAATGGATAGGTGGGTCGCTCAGGGGAAGTTCTGCGATGAGCTTGAATTGTTTGCAATTGATTGTGGGGAAATGGAAAGGGTGCCTATTGGGAATTTGGATAAGATGAGGCAATCGATAGTTGACCAACCAGCCTGTGATGATTTGCTGACTGTATCGGATGATTTGGCCAGGAGTTTTGGATGTGATATTGAGTTTTGATGTGATGATTGGCTGAGGATATTGGATGTTTTTGTTCAAGAAATTTTTGATGGTGCTGAATCTGAATCTATTTCTATTTCCCTATAAATTTTTTACGGTGTTGAATCTATTTCTATTATCAAAAACCAGATTCAAACACTCTCATTATCAATTTAAAAAAATAATTAGATTTTAGGGATTTTTGCTTTTCAGCCAAAATTAACGCCTCCATGGCGAATTTTCGTAAAGACTCCCCACCGTAACACTGTAAACTTAAACTTATCATACTTTATGGCCTTAAAAACATTGCTTGATATATAAAAACTCCGTACATACACACATATATAAATGGATGATAGTAGTCTAGCTAGTTTTCATTAATAATGTTGGGCATTTGTCTAATCAGTAATATCAACAAGTATCCCATTCGAAAGTTCAAAAACCCTAATTGAGTAGCACTAATTTACCATGATGGATTCATTTACTCACGGTTCTATCCAGAAATGGGGAAACATAGCTTAAATTTCCTTCTAAAAAATTTTTAGAAAGAGAAAATGATAGTAAACTCTTCTACTTGAATAGCTTGTATTATTTTATTTTTTTTGGATTATAGATGAAGCATTATCCTAAGGAACCATTCATGTGCTTGGCAAGCACAAATCAGGTCGAGAGACTGTACTTCATATATAGATTCAATGTAATTTTATAAGCAGAAAAGCTACCCGAGCATCCTAGACTCAAACTTAACCTACTTTTTGGACATGCAAGCATTGCTTGCAATGCAAAAATTCACTCTACATAAATTAAATAAATGGATGACAGTAGAGACTCACACAAGGGGCGATATTGTATTTTGTTGTAGAGCAAGCATTAACTTAAGGAACTATTCCTGTGATTAGCAACAAGAGATCAAGCCCAGAGATTGTATTTCAGATATAGATTCAATGCAGTTTTATAAGCAAAACTGAACCCCCTGGGCATCCATCTTAGACTCATCTATACTCTGCTTCTTAGCCTTAAAGCATCGCTTGTGATATAAAAATACACACTCCATGAATTAAATAAATGGATGACAGTAGAGTCTCATGAAGGGCAGCATTGTATTTAGTTTTGTTATAGATCGAGCATTATCTTAAGGAACTATTCCCGTGCTGGCAAGCAGACATCCCAGAGATAGATTTCACATGTAGTTTTTAATGTAATTTTATGAGCAAAACTGAATCAGATATTGTATTCCATATGTATAAGCAAAACTGAAAAATCAATAATAGGCTTGATAAGAAAGGAACCAGTACTGTATCTTCCGGAACAAGCCCGTGAACATGCATTTAAGAAATGTAGCTCAAACGAGAGAAAACAAGTACAACACCGTTTTTCTCTGGTCAAAGATGAAAATGCTGAATAATTACACTGATCTGAATTACAAATAACATAGCTAAATCTGCGTTAACATTTCAAGGACCCACTAGCTAAATTTATATATAGAATTGAGAAAAAACATTGCAAGAGAGGTTCCACCTAATTTCTCTTGACAGGATCGAAGTTGGATACTCCAACAACAGCTCCTGCAATCAAAGTTGCAACCACGCCACCAGCCGCTATACTTAGCAAGAAGTTTTTGAGAGAGGGAGACACGCCAGACCCAGCAGCCTCTGCTATTTCTGGAATCACCATTGTCGATGCAAGAACCAGAGATGTCAAGCCTGCGAGAGACTGCTCCTTCTTGCTCTGCGATGCATGCATTACAACTCTGCTTCTGCTTGAAGCCAATCTGGGGGAGTAGAGCTTATTGGGTGTTGTGAACAAAGAGGAGCCATGTGCTTGTTTGGGCTTGAGGGCATCCCTTTGTGAGACTGGGGACGCTGCAACCATGGGCAGCGCTAGGGAAATGGCTGTTGCAGAGGCCATTAGGGATATAAGAGAAAACCCAACTGGGGACTTGGGCTGAGTTGTTTGGAGAGAGTGGACTTGTTGCAGGAAATGGATAGGTGGTTCGCTCAGAGGAAGTTCTGGGATGAGCTTTGAATGGTTTGCAATTGATTGTGGGGAAATGGTAAGGGGTAAGGGTGCCATATTGGGAATTTGGATAAGATGAGGCAATCGATAGTTTTGGCCAATCAGCCTGTGATGATTTGCTGACTGTATCGGGGAAAGGCATCCTTTTACCCATACGAGCCCGCGTGGCCACTCGTCCAAACGCGCCTCAAATATTTTGGATGGCAGGCCAAGCGTCACTTTTGGCTTCGCCTAGATACTTGATCTATACGATCTTCATTATTTTAATTATTTTAATTTTGTTGGTGTGAACTATATTATAATTTATGGTTGGTGTGAAGTATATACTAGCAATTGCACTAAATGTTGCAAAGGAAAACGCCGTAAGGCATAAATTATAGAAGAATTATAACATATAAAATATCGTAACATGCAATTATAATTTTATAAATTTATCGCAAGAATATTGTATTAATTATAATAATAATTGAATAGGTTTATTGCATAAATATTCTATTCATTATTATATAGTAATATGAGATGTTTGATATTTTGGAAAGTGAAAATCATTTACTATATATATAGTGATTGTTGTACCTTTTTCTACATTTCATTATAAATGCTGATCAATTAGTTACACCCAATATGGAAATTAAATTTCCAATCATATGACTTTACAGTTATACCCTTCCACACAGAGAATTACACCAAAGATGGAAATGGGATAGTGTTTGATATTTTGGAAAATGAAAATCCTTAATGTTATTATATATAGTGATTGTTGCACCAATTTTCAAGTTAAAAATATGCATATTTTGGCTTCAACTTGATCTTCTTATAATCTATTCAAAATCATTTGATGCGTGTCACTATGATCATAACCACAAAGTGATCAAAAACAAAATGATACAAATGTTTGCTAGAGTTGGAATTGCGGGAACAATGTAAATGGATATGAATGAAACCCAAGAGAGCTATATCAATTGCAAGGAATACTGAATTCCAAATAAAGTTGGCATATTCAAATAAGACATGGATAAATTCCAACCATTCAAGTAGGAAAATACTTTTGTCCCTTTTTACCTCTTTTTGACATGGCCAACAATATATGAGATGTATATGAGATGTAGACAAGGGTTGCCTAAGAGAGGTAGACAACACAACTCCAATGGCAGGTTGTGTGGGAAACCTTAGGCACAAGCCAAAGTCTAATGTGGCATGAGACCCCATACTTATTTTTACTGAAATCTTGTTGTTAGGTGTCTAATTGGCTACCTCACCGTAGACAACACAACTTTAATGGCAAGCTGTGTGGGCAATCTTATGCACAATACAGAGTCTAATGTGGCATGAAAACCTCCTTCTTATTCTTATTGAGATCTTGTTGTTAGTGTCTAATTGGCTACCTCACCCTAGAGACACTAGGTAGACAACACAACTCCAATGGCAAGTTGAAGCCTTTACTTAAACACATTCTAAAGGAAAAAGGAAAAAGAGAAGATGTGAATGTCATTGTCTTATATCTTAATGTGATTATGAAAGCTAATAGTTAGCTAAACCACTCAAGCTAAAACCCTTTCACTTTTATAAAAGACATGAAATCAACTTTAATCTTTAACAATTTATAGTTCTTATGATATATAATACCAACTAATTTATAATTATTTTGATGAAATAAAAATTTCTTTATAATATAGTAATGACCCATCAATCAATTTATAATTATTTTGCTGAAAATAAGTATTACTAATTATAAAAAATATTATAACTAATTTATAATAACCAATTACCCGGATGCGGGTGATCACCAAAGCCATTAAGACGATGAGACAGAAGGGCGGCGGAAGGGCTAGCCACATGGCCCCCTGCAACTTCCCCATGCCAATCTAAATTGCATTCAAGGCACCCTGCATGCGCCATTTGATGAATGCATAGGCCGAGATAGAGCCAGTTCTCTCATAACTATGGAGCCTACAAACTGTTCTGTAAATCCTCCCCCTGTGATTCACTGTGTCTGTCCTCCGCAGGCCGGAGAGCCTTGTGTGCGCACTGTAATAGGCAGCTGATGCTGGTTGTTAAGCTGCATTGACCTGGGCAATGGATTCCACCATTCTCACACTAGTCCTTACTACTTAGCTCAGGTCCACACTTCCTCTGTCCATTCCCCACGTGGTTCATCCTCCATCCCCTCTGCTAGTTCCCCTACTTTCAACCCCATCATGGTCTGCCATCATATGCGAAGTAGAAGAGGTGGCATTAGAGGTGGAAGCACTCGCTCACCTGCAATGTCCAACGCCAACTTGGTCTCCCTTTCTTCCTTAGCCGACAACCCCAATCTGCCTAGTTTCGTTGGGCATTACCTAGAGACCCGCAGCGAACGAGGGAGAGCCTGTGTAATGACCTACAGTTCCTGGGCGCGCAGGCGGACAATGCGTGCGTGTAGATGGACAGTGCGACTGCAGTTCGGTTGAACAATATGCGAGCTCCTTGGTTATGCGATAGAGACATTATGTTATGCGCATGATATGAAGAGGAGGGTCAGCATATATATGCATGATAGCGAGGTGACAAACGTTATGGAGGCCGACAAACAGTTGTGTGGAGCTGACGGTGCATTTGGGTGACTTTGCGATGGAGAAGGAGCTTTGGGCGAGTCGGCTGGGCAGCCAGGACTACGCCCTACACTTGGTATATGTTGGATGAGCGTGGAGCTCATTCCATCATCTCACAATCACTCAACATCATTCGCTCATGTAGGAGAGGCGCATAACTACAAGGTGGACGCACAAGAAAGGAAAGGCGCAGATTTGGAGGATGCGCCTGTTCTTGGGCAAGGCCGCACGGAGTTAGGTGTTCTTCTTGGTTTTGGGTGAAGGTGCGGGCAGGAGCGCCCGGTGGTTGGGTGAGGGCATGCACGGGTGTGTGGTGCCCAACGGACGGTTGAGGCGTGCACGGGTGTGGTGCCCGGTTTGTGCGAAGGTGCTCGACGGTGAAATGGAGGAGTGCCCGGTTTGTGCGACAGCTTGGCATGGGTGTCTTGGTGACTCGGGTGAGCGCCTGCCCGTCGTGCAAGTGTGCACGGTACTTGGTGGAGTGTTGAGATTGTGGACAGAGGTGTGTCTCGGTTGGAGGTGCCCGTGTGTGGCGACTTGAAGGCGCGCTCGAGTTGGGCAAACAACACGATCGTGCGACGAGGTGAACGAAGGGTTAGTGAGTCGTGCGATGACCATACGGAGGTGTCGACGAGCTGGGCAACCGAGTTTGCCGAAGTTGTGAAAATTGGCTAAGTGTAAATTTGGGTTTCCCAAGATTTAACTTGTACTTTGTAAAAGTGAAGATTGTATAATATATTGATTCGGGCAGACTCATATTGCAGGGAGTTGCCCTTCCCTTTATACTATTATGCATTTCTCTTGTATAATGTTGTTGATAATGAATGTGTATGGGTATTCATTGGTATAAAGGAACACATTAGTAATACTTGATTGCGAAACACAAACTAAGTAGGAAAAGTGGAATGTTAGGTGTAGTCTACAATCGTAAGTATTGGTGAAAAGAAAACGATTGGTAGTGTTGCACCTCGCTATAAGCGGTTGAAAGACTACCGCAGGTGTAGGGGCGTGACAGTTGGTATCAGAGCAGGCTAATGAACGGGTTGACTATGAAGTGCTGATCCCACTGCACTATCGTGACATTTGGTATCAGAGCTCGGTTGGAGCTTGTGTTAGAGCAAGGTTGCTCGTAGCAAAGTGACAGTGGAAGCAAGTATTTGCAGGTGAAGGAAGCTGATTTCACATACAAGTACAACAAGGGCTGGTTCATGGTTGTAGGGAACTTGGTGAAGCTGGTGAAACAGGTTTAGCAGGGGTGAAGCTTAGCACTTGGGCCAAGCTGAACGACAAGACATGGTAGGTTTGGAAGAATGCGAAGGGAAGCTCTTGCTTACCTTATACAGGTTGAAGCGGATGAAAGAAGAGAACCCCCGGATCCGAAAGTAACTTGAAGTCTTGGAAAAGAATGTTGAAGATGAACTTCTTCAACTTGGTTGGACAATGGAGCAAGATGAAGTTGCAGATTGTGCTGACAAGGAAGAGGAAGCCGTGATGATTGAAGATGTTGCAGAATTGACAACGATGGAGGATGAAATTGAGATTGATCAAGTTGGACCAGGATCGTGCAGTTTACAGACATGGATGGATGGGGATACTCATATGGAGGAACCTCATGGAGTAAGTATTGATGCTTGTGTTTCACTAGAGCATTTGGTAGATGGACCGTATGCAGGGAAGGGAAAAATCAGTTTGCTGATGCTAGGGAGCATCTTACCATGGATGACTATGATGAGACCTTGTATGGAGAAGCAAGGATTGTTGACTGTTGCAGGACTTGTTGGGGTTGTTTGTGACCTTATGATAGAA
>APFE031226041.1:0-35142 GCA_000404065.3 Pinus taeda | reverse complement strand
TCGAGGGGGACTGTAAAATATAGATTCACGCTCTCTGAGATCGAGAGCAGGTAGATTGTCTTCGAGATAAGAAGCATCTAGATCTTCTTCTGGGGCGAGTTCTTCAATAGAAATCAAACCAGAAGGGAGATCTTCGGTGATGACTCTCTCTACCTTAGGTGAACCAGGAACACTAGAAGATGGAGTAACAGGTTCGGATATTTGAGGTTCTTCACCTATATCACCGGCAGATGTAACACTACTAGTAAGTTCGGCAACCTCGACAGCTTCAGGATCGTATCCTGTTTCTAAACCTTGGTAATCCGAATGAACTACCAATGAAGATTCTCCTTCTTCAGGTGAAAGTAATCTACTACCACCAGGAGTGACAAGAAGTTTTAATCCTTCGAAATAAGGCCGGACCTCTTCAGGAGGGTCTCCTCGTAATCTACGGGATCGCCTCAATAAATCGTCCACGGAAACAACTTCAGGAGACTCGCCCCGAAGTCTACGGGAGCGTCTCGTTGGTTCAGCCACAGCTAAAGACTTTTAACTACTACACACGAAAACAAAGTAAAAATCTCAAAACAAACCACCTAAAGTCGCTAAAGAACCAATCAAATTTGAAACATACGCCTAAAGAATCTAGGGCGTCAAACCAAACACAAACAGTAAGCTTCCGGACAAAAAACACTAGTTGGTGATGAAATCCAACCTCGTAGGATTCAGTACAGAAATAGCGGGTGGAACAGTTACCCCGGCAACCTGCTTAATGAATAGACTGGACCAAGTTCCTCCACTTTAACAGTCTCGAGTGAAGTGAACCCCCCAGAAAATCCAAGTGAGTCTAGCCGACGTCTGCTCCAGGTACAGTGGGATCTTCCCACCACCGTCACCTTGAGTAGAATCCTAAGATTATGGCCACTAAGGTTACCAACAGCAACAATATACCTGGGGGAACAGTCTACACTCCGACAGCACGCAAGGGCAGAGTAACCAGCTCAATCCCCTTACCGGCTCCTTGACAATGTTAATCCAAGGTTTACCGATAAGTGATCCCCTGGCTCCTCAATTTGAGGTTTACCGTTTGTAATACGTGCGTGTCTGGCGTCGTTCCCAACGAGGGAGGATTGATCCCCTCACTAGTTCGGACACGAGCTCCTGCTTCTCCTTTAAGAGGAGCTTTCCCAGAATACAAATGTAACAGCTGGATTTATTCTATCACAAGATAAGCTACTTGTTTGGTTTAATATTCTTGGAGAGTTAATTACTCACCTACTCCAAGACACTAGCCTGATCTATGTTGGTGCTTCAGAGCCCTAGAAAATAAAAATTTCTAAGTTAATTTTACTTTAAGCGTTGATTTTAATGGTTGTTCTTTAAGACAAAGGTGATGGAGATGAAACTTGGTGGTGTATAGACTCGACTCCAATTCTCTAAAAGATGCACCTAAGATGATTTGATATTTTCCTTTTCAATGAATTTTCTAATTGAGAGAGTTGAGAGAATGCAATCTTTCGATAAAAACAACTTTCTTAATAGACAATCAAAGAAACAATTCTCTTTATCTTTCAAAGCGCGCAAAACATGACCACTCTTTACTTCACGAAAAAATTCTTTCTCTTTCAAAGACGTCAAATGTTATTCTAAAGCAAACGTTGCAAAGGAGATCGTTGATATTTTCCTATTTAATGAAAGCATGTAAAACTAATCTAATCAAGCAATTTCAAGATCTATGAAAATGTATGAAAAATCACTCAAAAGCAAATCAAAGGAAATTTACCTAATCTTTCACTAACAAGCTAATCTAAGAAGCAAAAGCTTACTAGGATGATTCCGGGATGTTTTACTTGGCAATGATTAATCCAAGGACTAGTTTATGCAGAATCACGAACTAATCAAAACAAAAACTCAATCTCTTTTTGTTCTTTTTGAAATTGAAATTCACAACTTTAAATGAACAAGTTATTTTGAAATTTTGCAAAGAGGCAACTCAAAGGTAGGTTGCTCACGCGGGTAGATTTTGCGACTGGTCCGACTCCTAAGAAGACTGACAAAACCAGAGATATCTAAGGTTCCACAACTTCTAAATCCAAAGTCACTACAGGACCAATACAAAAATCAAAACCCTAAGGCTAAACTTTCAATGAATTTCACTAAAACATTCGACACTAATGGGACAAGTTCAGGTGAAGATTTTTGACAGACAACCAGTGGATCTGGGAAGTAAAGACTAGGAAAAACAAAATCTAAAGGGAAAAAAGGGATGAAATTGAATTTTTTTCAATTTTAACAGGGTACGCAGGCAGCCTATTTAACCAGGTGCGTCCACTCTCTGTGTGCAAAGATACAGTGCGTACAGGTACGCACTGTGTCTAACTCAGAGGGTGCGTACTACTGCAAAATAAAGAAAAACTAAGTTCTAACTCGACCCTAAGCTAAGCCACCCAAAAACACAATCAAGCAACCAAAAAGCAAAAGAAACAAGACTCTTTTCAGATCAAAGTAATACTCAAAGGAAAAATCAATCACATCAATGGATTCCCCAGCGAGTCGCCAATTTGTCATGCGGAAAGAGTTATTTTTGCTGACAAAACTAACCTCCCTAGGAGTCTAAGACTCTCTAGTGACAAACAAGACAATTAAGAGCAATCCTTCTCTAAACATGCATTATCATATGAGAAACAAAGTGTTTTTCGATCCTACCTGAAGTCCAACGCTGTTGTAGCAGTCTAGCCTCGTCGATCCAGATGAGCTCCTCCTTCACTTCGAAACCTGCATACACTAACAATCAAACGATTACATAACACCTGAATATTCCATAAAACAAAGCATATTCAACATATAGACCAAGGAGTATATGAAACAATTCATTAACAACAAATCATTGAGAAGAATGGACTTATTTGTATTAAGGAAACAAAAAAGAAACCATTACAACCTGAGCCTTGGTGTTGTGCAAGTTCCTCCCAGGGTCCAGCAAGAGTTTTCCTCTACTTTGACAAGCTCACCCACTTCCAAATGAAACAAGAAAGGATGGTAATCTCTCCTCACAAGCTTACAATGGAAGTCCTAATTCCAGCAGCATCTACCCTTTGGAATGTTCAGCTTTCAACCTCCCCTCCTTTGGCCCAATGCCTGTATTTATAGTGTTCTAGAGGAAGTTATTCAGTTCCAACATCAATGGGATACTCCCTCTTTTGGATGGGGTAGCTCCTCTCTTGATGGGATAAGTTCCTCTATCATAGGGATGCATGAACCATCTAGAGGCGCTCAATACACGTCAAACACGCTTCTAGAAGGCTCTAGAAGTGACCACAAGTAACTTTTTTAAGATGAAACTCGCGCCTTTTGACCTTTACAGGGGTACGCACCCATCCCTTGACTTACAGAGTGTACAAGTACGCAGGTAGAATGAGTTTGGGATGCGTACACGCAGGCAAGGTAGAGAGAACCTGCGTACCCAGAGATAAACATGTTTTTTAGTGACTTTCTCTCTTTTTTGAAGTTTGACATGAAGAGCAGAGTTATAAGGCTTGACAAGGAGGATAATACGACTATTAATTGAGTCATATTAACTGCAGATAGTCATGGTGACAAATTTCAGTGTAACACTCTCCTCCTTCCTCTTCGCTTGATGAAGCTGGTAAAGCTAAAGATCAAGTAACTGAGAAGAAGAAGAAGCAGAAAGAGAAAAAGGAAAAGAAGAAGAAAGAGCCAAAAGCGAAAAGGGGAAGCCATGCGTCGTCTAGCGAAAATCCTCATACTGCGTCATCTAAACCTAAATCTCCATGTGTCATTTGCAAAGGAGACCACTATCCTTGAGATTGTCCATACATCCCTTAGATCTTAAGGGACTGGTCTCCTCATTTGCACAATCCAGTGTCATCAACCTCTGATGAGCATGTTGGGAGTACACCGTCAACTAGTGAAATTGAAGTATCTGGACAGAAAAGGAATCGTAAATTTCCTTGTAAACTGTGTGAAAGTGATCACGCCATCCACCGTTGTCCCTTCCTAGATGAAGCTAAAAGAGTTTTGGATGACCGTCCTGCTTCACCGCAACGACTCCCTCCTGGATATAAGAAACTCTTGCCGAGTCCATCACTGGTTGAAAATCCGACCGAAATGCCATTGTGGTTAGTCGAATCAGCTATCATTTAATATAAACCTTCTGAATCCATACCTAACGAAAGTCAAAAGGTCGAGGCAGCAGCTAACCCGGTCTTGCCTTCAGAAGGTCCATCTTCAGATGATACAATCACTGAAGAGAAAGAGAATGACACAGTTCAAATTCTTTTCATAAACACAAACTTCGATGAACTTGGGGGCAGTCTACCCGTTCCTTTACCACAGGAAGGAAGTTCGTCAGAGTCATACTCGACCGTCTATTCGGTCCCACCTCCAATCAACCTAGTCATTTTCTTCGATTAGAATCTACTAGGCAGACCCCGTTTACCGGCTAGTGTACCATTCTTAATCATTGTACAAGCTTATAGAATGGTCATGGCCGATACCATCATAGATGAAGGGGCTTCTGTGAGTATCCTTTCCTCAAATGCTTGGAAAGCGTTTGGTTCGCCATCGCCTCTGCTTGAAATGAGAAATCTGACAGGATTTGATAAAGGAACCAGTCGACCATTAGGGATCCTTCCCAATGTGCCCATTACTTTGAGAAGGAAAACCATTCACATGAACGTGATGGTAGTTGACCCCTAGATTATAATCTACTCCTTGGGCGTGACTATATTTATTACATGGGAGCCATTGTCTCCTCACTCGTTAGAGTAATTTTTTTTCCGCATGAAGACAAAATGTTCAAGCTCGTAGACTAGTTTTTGTTCCCCGGTTCGCACATGACAAATAGTCAAATACCATCCCTAAATGGTCTTTTCATGCAAGGAATGTCTCATCAATCTCTAGTCTGTCCACCTGATGAGTGCGAGTGATTCAAGAAGACATGACTGAATCCGAGGGGGCATGCACCCTGGCCTGCTCCGGCAGGGAAACTCCAGGTACAGAGTAGGTTTCCACAAAGGAAAATGACTGGTCTGACACCCATCCTTATAGGAAAAGGGAGTTAGACCAAAATAAGATTCCTTCATCAAGGTTAGGAGGTTGGGATTTAGAACCACCCTTGTCCAGATGGAATAAGCCAGGAAGTGTTTCTATCTGCGGTGTGGATGGAAACTATTTTGTGAAACTAGGAACTTCTATATGGTAACCTAGAAAATTTTCACTATACCTGGGGGCATGCAAACCTTTTTGCATGAAAGCGAAGAGCGACCATTTATTGGTCATTTCCTAACTTGCATAAATAAAGGATCCGGGGAAAAGCTTTGAAAGGTGCAAGCTCCATAAAAAATGGCATCTGAGATGAGATGTCCTTATTATATGTCTGGCATGAGCAGTTTTTCACGGAGTTCAAGCTCATTGAAAATTAAACATAAGCAATGAGCAAATGTTTCCCCCAGAGTTTAAGCTCATTAAAAAATGAATCGATCTCTGGTAAATAACCATTGTGAATGCATTATCATCAGCTTTCAAGCCTTGGTTGTGTTTTGATCATCACCTCCCTTTTTAGCTAATCATATGCCTCCATTTGATTGTTTACCCTTTTGAGGAACATCTACGAAAAGTGATTCTATTAGCCATCCTTGTGACACTACCGTGATTGGAGAATTCCGAACCTTACATGGAATCAACTGCTACCCGAAATCATCACTCGTTCCTCAAAAAACGAGTCTCCTTTAAGCTCTTTTCACCTGACTCGTAAAATATGAAAAGGTTACTGAGCGATTGGCCTCTCCCGCTCATTAAAGTCATCAGAAGTGCTATCCCTCCTCTAGATTTTAATCGTTTTGGACCTGGGGGATTATTACACAAAAAGATCGAGTGCTTGTCTTGTTCGACTCGTTAAAACTATCGAAAAATCATCCCTTTTGTATTATTTTATGCTTTTTCAGACTTAAGGGATTATACGACGAAAAAGAATCATTAGAGTTTCCTTTCCATATTTTTTCAAACTCTATAAAAATGAAAAAAGGCCGAGTTATCATTGTCGTTAAACTCGTTAAAACCAATAGTGACAAACTTGTCCAAATGGATGAGAACAAGTTTCGCTGTTGCTAGGCTCATTAAAACATAGCGACATGTTTGCCCAAAGGGCGAATTATAGAAAAAGCATATGTTATCCTCCTTAAGCTTGACAAAAATAAAGAGGTAATGGTCAGCAATGACGGGGGAAAATTGGGAAGAAAACTTGAACAAACTTTATTGGTAGAAAGTCGCTCTTGAACATGACACTTTCACTCCATCCGAGTCGGGTTGGGTTATTCCATTCACCGGTCATATTACCATTGGTCTATTACACCATCCATCTTTCGGGTTAATGCTACCAATTCATTATCAGTGTCGTCGGTATGTTCAAGAGAAGTCGCTCAGAGAATTCACCTGTGTCTCATCCGCTGTAATACATTCACGCTCCATTCTTTCATGATCGTCACCTTGAACCCTGTATCATCAAATCGTTTTCACCTTCGAAATCATTTTCTCCATTCCGTGTCGTAGATGTGGGTTTCATTAAGGCCCTCCTACGACAAGTCACTTCTTGTCGATATCAGCTCATTATCCAAGAAGTTGACCTAGGAACAACCCCTTTCAGTACTTTGAAGCTTGCATTCCTCAATGGAAAGTTTCTCACTTTCGACGACAGGTTTACATCAATGGCCTTAGAACGAGAGATTTTGCATGTTGTTCGATGCCAAGTCCCTTTTTCATACCACACAAATTGTACTGTAGTACCTTGAGGATCATTGTCATTATTGGTGATTCCTCCCGCGCCTGTTAACAGCTTACATCATTGGATGGTAATCAGGCGATGTCTTTCCATGTTCGACTCCAAAACATCTTTCACGTGGATCGACTTGTACTCCAAGTGAAGATTGAATGAGTTTTGAAGACCCCGGATCTAGTTTCATCCATCCGGGCTGCGATATATTCAAGAATATAAAGACATCAAATGTACATCATTGCCAAACAGATGATCATCCAAATCAAAGGATGATGACTCCGTCTAAATCATCAGTCTGCTACATAGATGGTTGTCTATCCTATGTACATGAAAATGAATTTATAAAGCTGAGCATGGGAATGCCTGCCTCATCTAGATCATGAAAAATATTATGAAGATAATGTATTGTATTGTATCTTATTACAGGTTTCCTTCCAGCTCGAAAAAACTTCGGATCCTCATGATAAATCATTTCACCTGACATTAAAATATTAACGACCTCATGCTTTAGGGGGCAACTGTTATAGACATTTTTGGGCAGTGGAACCCCAATCATAAATGTCCATAAACTGAGGGCTCCTAAGTCCCTAAAAGTGTTGCTTCACTCCGTAAAGGAACAAGGTCAGCTGATTACATCATCTCCCAAAAGTTCTCCACAAAAAAATGCTCAGAACTAGTCAAAACTGGATCATACAGAATGCCCAGTGTAAAGGGTATGATGCATATCACCTACTCAATGTAAAGGGTGCGATGCATACTGGATAGTCCCTCTATAGGGTGTGATGGGAGAGAATGGACAAATGGCAGAGACAGTTTGCGAGGTGGAGGATCATAGAATCTTCCAGAAACTTCTCCTCTGACACTTACCTCTCCGTTTTCACCCAGGGATGAGTAAGAGATCATCAATCTCAAAGTGGAATCAAGAACTATCAAAGAGAGGACACTAATCAAAATCCCAGAAGCTGACTCACCCCCCTGCAATAATCTATATATGGATCCCTCATCACAGAGATCTAGAGGCTAGAATCTTGTATCTTATAGAGAAGTGTTGTTGGTTTTCAGGCGTAACCTCATAGTGTTGGGTGATCTAAGCTTTACTTGTGGTGGAGAAGGGCTTTCTTGTTGGAGGATGACGCTGGGTCAGAACAATTGGTTGTAATCCTCTTGCTATTCTTGATATTAATAAAGATATTCAAGTTTTCCTCCACATTCTTGTATGTTTGATTGTATATGCATTTGTGTGGTTAATACATATCTGGTCCTGTGTTGTTTATGACTATAGATCTCTATTCTTCGATAGTATTATGCTGCTTTGATTCCACAGGTGCTCTTTGAAGCTGGGTAGACAAAGAAGAAGTGGCGAAGATCTATCGGGAAGGAGAGGAACCAGGCAAGGAACCAAGCACAAGACTAAGTTTGGTGTCCTTTGTTCCCCTCTTATCTATTTTTCATAAAGGAAAGTGAAAGTAGTTTTGAATTGTTTGTTTCTAAGATAGCTACCAGTCTTAGTGGGAATAACAGCTCCAAGTGGAAACTATTCCCAGTAACACTTGGGTCGGCTGCAATTTCTTGGTATAGCCAAAAATAGAGATCAGTTGCACTTAGCTCAGTGGAGGCAGAGTACATGGCAACAAGTTAGGCTGCATGTGAGGCCATTTGGATGCAGAAGATCCTAGTGGGATTGTTCGGTCAGATGATGGATCCGACGATGATATATTGTGAAATCATAGTTGCATTAAACTCTTTGAGAATCCAGTGTTTCATGACAGGTCAAGAGGATCATGATGTTGCAGTATATTTTGACCAAGGAACAAGATGCAAATATTTTGACAAAGGCATTGTCAAAGGACAAGTTTGAGTTCCATAGAGATAGGATCGGGGTTGTTGATAATTCCTTTCTTGTTGAGAGGCAGTCTTGAAAAGTGTCCAACAAGAAATGCTAAATTTAGAATGTGCTAAAAATAGACCTGCTAAAAATAGCATGTCTAAAAATAGCATTTCTAGGTCCCTTCCTATTTATAGCAGTCCTTAGTGTATCTATAGGAAGTAAAATTAATTTTGGTCTTAACATCAGTTTGAAATATTGATTAATTAATTCAGTTGAGTTAATTAATTAAGGAAATTCAAATTTGAAGTCTTTGTGAGCATGCACATGAGTTTCCTCCACTGATTGAGGGAATAAGCATGAGTTCTACAATGAGATAATTAGTTGACTTAGTTCTTACTAGTCAAGTCCAGTTAGACTATTTTAACAAGTTGTTAAAATAATAAAATATAGTTTATTAATGCTTGCATGCATGTGACAACTATTATTTTAGATAACTGAGGATTCACTCATGGATAACTATTGCATGCCAGTTTTGTCAGAGACCCAGTTGAGATCATATGTGGGAGAATGTACTATCAGATGCTTAACTATTTCTAGTAAGTAGTTTTTGCATGGTTGAGGCACTAGTGTTCTCAAGGAATACATAGTTGGACCATTAGTTGTTTCGTGTATGTTGGAATTAATAGCATATTCTTTTGCTATTATTTCCTAAGAAAACTACGTAAGGACCATAGGGAAAGCCTATATAAATAGGGCTTGGTGGTTCATGAGACATATCTTCATATCTTCATAGTTCATTGAGAGTTGAATAGCTTGAGAGCTAAATAGCTTGAGAGCTAATTCTTCTTGTATTGTGAAGAGGATTTCCACTTGATTGATAATACATGGTTGGGGTTTTATGCTGGTGCTTTCCCTTGGATATATCTTGTATTATGTGTGATTAATTCTCTTGATAAGTTATGCATGTTTCTACTTGATGTTGCTCATGATTTCAGTTATGCTTTTGTTTAATGTTTTGTAGAAGTAGAACAAGTATTATGCTTTAGGACATTGCATATATCGGTTTGTTCTATAGGTGAAATTTTCTATAGCTATTGCAAATAATGATACTTAGGATTTGGTTGATTTTTCAAAGGATAAAAAGTTCTTTGGGTGAAATGGGTGTACAAGACAAAGTTGAATGAGAAAGGAGAAATTGACATATTTAAAGAAAGACTTGTAGCGAAAGGGTTCATGTAGCAACCAAGAATAGACTTTGGAGAAATGTTTTCTCCAACATCCATATTAGATATTGTAAGAGAAACCTTAGACACAACAACTCAGAACAAGTGGAAACTGTATCAGATGGATGTGAAATCAACCTCCTTGAATGGAATTCTAGAAGACGAAATCTATGTGTAGTAGACTCCAAATTATGAAGTTGAAGGCTATGAAGACAAAGTGTACAGGTTGAAAGCACTCTATGGACTCGAGAAAGTGCCAAGACTGTGGTATAGTAGAATTGACAACTACATGACCAAGAAAGGAATTTCGAAAAGCAGCATTGAGCCTACCTTGTAGACAAAGGTAAATGAGCATGGACATATTTTGATTGTTTACTTGTATTTTGATGACATGATTTATACTCGCGATCTTGAATTGGATGAGTTTAAAGCAACAATGAAGAAATAATTTGAGATGACAAATATTGGTCTTATGAAATATTTTCTTGGCATAGAGGTTGAGAAAACAAAGAAAGGGATCTTTATTTGTCAAAATAAATATGTTAAATATTTGCTAAAGAGATTTAAGATGGAAAATTGTAAACCTACTCCTACACCAGTTACAACAGCTACAAATTTGAGTAAGGATGATGAAAGATCAAATGTCAATCCAAATTTAATCAAAATATTGGTTGGCATCCTTATGTATCTCACAACTACAAGACCAGATATTATGCAAGGAGTGATTTTGATATCTAGATTTATGGAGACTCCAAAAGACTCACATTAGAGAGCAAGCAAAGGAATTCTAATATATATCAGGAACTAAAAATTGTGGCATAATGTATTCAAGAACAAAGAAGAAGGATTTGGTTGGATACACTAATAATGATTTTGCAGTAAGTTTGGATGATACGAAGAGAACTTATAATTATGTATTCCTTCTTGGTTTATGTGTGATTTCATGGGCATGTAAGAAGTAGCCCATTGTGACACTTTCATCAACATAAGAAAAATATGTAGCAACAACATAAAGAGCATGTCAAGAAGTATGGTTACGAAGAGTTTTGGATGAACTCAAGCATAAACAAAAAGGATTGACATCAATATATTCTTACAACACCTCAACTATTTCACTATCCAAACATAGTGTGTTTCGTCAAAAGAGCAAGCATATTGATACGAGATATCATTTCATTAGAGAACTTGTGAGAAATGGAGAAGTCCACTTAAAGCCTTGTAAATCAAGTGATTAATTGGCTGATATATTCACTTAGACATTAGCCAAAGATGTATTTGAGTTTCACAGAGGAAACTTGGGTGTGGTAAGCCTAGTTGAGACTTAGAACTGGAGGCATGTTTGAGTTGCCATGAGTCATGTCTTATTTTAATGGCTGTAATTAAGGGGGGGTGTTAAAGATTAGCTAATTACTCCCACATGTAGAGTTGGCTAAATTTAGAGATTTAATTAACTTAGTCAAGTGTGAGTGATTTTAAGTTAAATATTTTTTTGGGTAAAGTCGAATTTGGTGTGTGGTTGCATGCTAGATTTATTTTAAATGAGTTTCTAGTCAAAAAAGTTTAAATACCCCTCACCAGGTTCATTGTAATCATCAACTTTTTGTATGATAAATAAAAGAGTCGTGGCTTGTGTTACTGTGTGTGTGAATTTTTTGTTATTTTGTTTTTTCCTCTTCTTCCCTTCGAACAACTCAATTGAAGATAAAATTAAAGCACGAGAAATTAAGACAATAGTATAGATGGATCCCAATATCTCTGGAATATTTGACAAAAACTATTACATGAATTTAAATCAATACAAAAGACAGTTTCAATATGATTTTGCACTTCAAGCCGACAATGAAGCACAAGCATATTTCAAGACATAATTACATGCCTGATCATCGTTTTTCTCATATTTTACAAAATATGGAAGAATTTTTTGGCTCAGTGGAAGAATGGGATAACTTGACACCCTGAATTCAATTTTTCCCTTTTTTTTTTTTTTTTTTTTTTTTTAAATTTAACTAGTTGAATATTGATACATATATATTGTCAAAATAAATAGACTATTTTGATTACACAATTAACTAGTTGAAAAAATATCTCAAGTGCACACCAATATATGAAGCATCTTGTCGAGAGAATATCTCACATCTAACTAAATCCAAAAATCGCCTACAAACGGAGAACAAACTCCTTATCAAACCATTCATCACACCTAAGACAAGTAGGAGTTATATTCTCTGCACTCCCCTTTGACAACAACTTTTCTTTATTGAATTTGATAAAAAAAGTCTATCTATGGTCCAAACATAGTATTTACAAATATTACCAAAATGTTGATGTCCATATAAATAAAAAACCATCCACTGGAATGTATGGGTAACTAATCTTTAGTACCAACTATCATATCTTTATACAGGTAACTGTACCATTAACTCTTTCTATGTCATCATTATCCATCACCATCCCAAGATTTCTCGGATTTACCTATGGATTATAACCATGCTCTTAGTTTTGGCAGATTAACCTTAACCATTCCCTGGGTATTCTCCATTGACCGTTAACCATGTCATGGGTTTTTTCCACTTACCCTCAACCATACTCTCATGCATCAAATGCCCAAGGAAAAAAAATTCTCTATAAGGATCCTTGTTTACATGTATTTTTCTCTTGCAAACTTCATCATATCCTCACATGGTTTACGGTTACCATAAACAACATATCAAACCATCACACAAAGAAATTTATGAATAACCACAAACTTCAAGTACAAAGTGGTTTTGGCTTACCACAAACTTGCAGTGCATAATGGTTTTTATATTTCCATGAACTTCATAGGGTACACATTGCCTCAGTAAATTCACACTATCATTTGACTCATGGACATACACATTCTAGCGATGGAGATACCAGATACATAAAAATTCTCTAGGACTAGTTCATTAAATCAAACATAACATATAAACTTTCTTACAAACATAATGTACGAATCAAAATTATTATATGATATTTGATTATATTGCCAAAACACTCACTAACTTCAACTTGCACACCATTTTCCAATCTACAATGCTTCCATAACCAATATTTTATGTTGTCATCTTCATTTTTTCCATAACTCTTCCACATCCACTATGATAGTTGTCATTTTTTTTTTGTTTCTTTGAAGATCACATCTTCACTTGTGTTTTCTTCAATATGAGCATTCTTGTTCTTTCTTTTATACCTGCTTATAACAAAAAATTGATTATTTCTGCAAACAATTGATCATTGATGCCCATATAAAAAGAAACCCCTCTACCAAGATACATAGGTACCATCCACTATACTTGCAATTTGTCTAGGAATGCTTTACACCTACATTGTTCATCAACATGTTAATTTTTCTCTAATTTTGTCCCAACCTGCTTACATTTTGATTGTTCCATCTCACATTTCCCCCTCAATCAAAGACACAATTTATGTGACTCCACATCAATTTTAAATACAAGCACACATGCAACCATCATACCTATCCGAGTGGTTGATTTCACAACTTGATGAAACCTCCTCCCTCTACACAAGAAGGAGACGCTCTATATAATTAATGTGTTACAGCATTAATCTATGTATGCTTAATTTAACAAGACTTACAAAACACATTGTGAAATCAAATTTGACCATAATATTGGGGTGCTAAAAACAACCCAATCATACATTTTTTACAACATATATGCATCATTAAAACGTGTCATGTAAAATACAGTAGGCATTCCAAATTCATTACTAAAATACCTCACTCTTAAAATTCTTCACATATGTCCCCCAAAAAGATATAAACCTTTTACCATTGATCAGTTCTCCATTACCTCTTTGAAATATCTACTTTTATGAACTCCACTGCACTTGACCCTTATGTAATTTTCCTTAAACATTCACCCCTTTTGAATATCATCACTAATAGGAAAGTCACTTTACCATACCACTAAGTTTACAAAATACCATTCTTAGAATAATAATCATTGCTCATTAACAAAACCAAAGTAAGCGATTAGAGTCCAAATCAAATATCAATGGGTGCACATGGTGTTTTATCTACAAAATCTGAAGAAATCATGATAGCCAAGAGGAATGAAAGTCCATAAAAAATGCTATTGATTGAGCTTACACGACACTCAGCTCCATCTCTAGTTTGACCCTATCCAGCTCAGACCAATGAACTACAAGTAGTTGTGTTGCACTAAGGGTTCCAATATCTTGTTGTCCAATGGATCCAACAACAATGCTCCATCTAGGCAACTTTATCTGTTAACTAATCCTTCAAGATTATTATTGTATAATATTTAATTTGTTTCATATTCTATTTTTACAGTTAATAATTTGTTCAGACACAACTATCTCTTACTTATAATTGCAAATCTATAAATAAAGGATTTTATCATTAATACGATTGTCTTTCATTGTGGACTTTATTCTGCCTGTGTATAGTCATATCAGAGCGAATTTATTCATAAACTCCATGTTCTTTTTGTTCATGTGTTCGTGTGAATGTGGCAAAAAGATGAACTTGCCATTGTGAAGGTGAATGATACCACATTAGAAACTATTCAAACATGTTGCAAAGACCAGTTGAAAGAGTAGAGATGGAGGAGGTTGAATAGCTATAGATTCGAAGCATCAACATTGGCGGTTTTTTGTTTCCATGACTAATGCAATGAGTGTGAGGCAATGTAGCCGTTAATATAAAGAAACATTTAACATTCCCAGACTCACAGACTTAAATTTGGGCTATGTGTATCTTGACAGATCTCGTCACGAACTGTTGGTGAAATAAAATTTTATGGAAGCTATATTATTTAAATATAATGATTTATTGATGTTGGTAAATATTTATTGCTATCACTGGAATTAATTTTGTTGGTGAATCTTTATTAATAGCCCATTTTTAATAAGGTGTCGTTAATTATTTTTTGAAAGAAATCGTTAATTTTTTTTGGAAGAAAACTTTTATTAAAAGCAACAATTTTCCTTTTATTAATAGCAGCAGTTTTTAATAAGGCATGATCATTTTATTGTAGTAAATGGAAAGTTACAGTGGTAGATATGGTATTTACTACAGTGAATGGGAAGTTATAGTGGTAGATATGTGAATTGAGGATTTTCAATGAATGGGATATATTTCTTTAAAAGGAGCATGAGCATGGTCATTTTTTCCAGTTATTTGAAATCACATAGAAATCATAAGAATATTTTTCTTGCTGATCATTAAAAAGTTACCATTGCATCTTTAATAGAAATGGATGATATGTTGATCTTACTCTCCAACCTTGTCCTAATGGTGAACCTCAATAGAGGTTTGAAATGCATTGACCTGTTATGAGATTTGAACCTAGTTGTTTGCTAGGCTATTTTTGAAGACTATCGTGAGACCACTAATCCAATTTTATTTAAAACAAGAGGGTCAATTTCATTTAAAACAAGAGGAGAAAGCAATTTATATTTTTCCAATAAGTATTCCATATATTTTAACATTGAAAAGGATTTGTTTGAAGGATATATTTGGTTGCGAAACAATCATGACTTCAATAGTTCCCATAGTTGGAATTGTGCTTAGTGGAAAGAAAAATTATCAAGAGTGGTTTAGAAAGCTTAAAAGTTCCTTCCTTTTTGATGATTTGTGGGAAGTCTCTGAAGGCAAGAAGGATAGGGACAGAAAATAAATTTCATCGGAGCCGCCTGATAATGAGAAGCAATGTGCAATTTGGGAGACAAAAGACAACAAGGCATATGTAGAAAATCTTTTAGATTCACAAGCTTATGCACTTTACTAAAGCACGGGACAAGAATCTACTTCTACTTTCAACCAACAGAAGCCAATAGATTGATAAAAACAATATGAACAAGAAGAAGATAAATCAATGACACATAAAACAAGATGTATCTCGGGAAAGCCATTGCTCAAAACCTTGCTATCTGTATTGCATATATTATAAATATGAGTGAAGATACAAAGCTTGTTCTCACTAGAACAATTCCACACAAGTATGCTCAACTTTCTTAGCTCACAAGCAAGCTCTTGGCCAACACTTATTCAATTCTACATCTCTCCAAGCCCCTAATCTCTTGCGTAATTTCTAGGATGAATAGCCTGTATTTAAAGGGAATTCATGATTCCAAAATTGTGAAATCCAAACATAGGATCAATCTCTAATGCATGCATGATATTTACACTCCAGTAAATAACACAATTGATAGTACATTGTCCCTGCACTCTAGTCTCAATTGGGTCTTTCTCATAATCGACATGCAGGAGTTTTTGATGACGGAATCCTTAGTTAACCAGAGTGACACTTGTGGATGCACTATTGCACCAACTCACTGTTGACTCTCTATTAGTTCCTAAAATAGTTTGGAACTAATTTAACTGAACTTAACTCAGTAAACTGAGTGATCTAATTTCCAACTCAATTTAAACTCATATTGGACCCCTAAAATTTAGGGATAACATATACATGACTACAAAGAGACTTCCAACTCGAAATTTCTAAGATAATTAAGTTAATTAAAATTAATTAACTATTTAAAAGTTGTTATGAGAATAAAATTCGATTTTAATTCTCAGTTTAATTCAATGACAAATTAAATTGGAATTTATTGTTGCATTTCTGAACACTCCCTCTCAACAAGAAAGGGATTATCGACTACCTCGATCTTGTCTTTATGAAACTTGAATTTACATCTTGACAATGGCTTTGTCAAAATGCTAGCATATTTCTCCTATGTGGGAATGTACTCTAACAACATAATCCACCTCAATACACAATATCTGAGATGATGATATCAGATATCAATATGCTTGGACTGATCATGAAAAACTAGATTTTCAGAGAGTTTGATACAGCTCTAATTATCACAGTAAATCACAGTTGGATCCATTTGCTGACAAAACAAACTAACCAAGATATTCCTCATCTAGATGGCCTCACATGCATCCTAACTCGCAACCATGTACTCTGTCTCTATTGAACTGAGTGCAACCGATCTTTGTTTCTTAGTCTACCAACAAACTGTCGTTGACCCAATACTAAAGATCCCTCCTGATGTGCTCTTCCTGTCTGACAGACTCCCTACCTAATCTGCATTGTTGAAGCCCTGAAGCTTCACTCCCTCTATCCATATGTACCATAGTCCATACAAAGAAGTGCCCCTAAGGTATCTCAAGACATGCATTGTCACCTTCCATTACCGCTTGGTAGGCCTAACCATCGCTTGACTAAGCTAGTTAACTGCATAGCACATATATGGTCGTGTGTTCACCAAGTACATGAGTGAACCCACAAGATGCCTATAAACAATCGCTTCAAGTACCTCGCCTGAAGTATCATCCTCCTTCCTCCAGTTACTTGCTAGAGGAGTCTGTATGGATTTGTTGCTCTCCATGTGAAATCTCATGAGTATCTCGGTGGCATACTTTCTTTGAGACACAAAAAACTCCCCATTTCCCTACCATACCTCCATGCCAAGAAAGTAATGCATGAGCCCCATGTCCTTCATCTCAAACTCTCTTGTAAGGTCCTCGTTGCAAGACTTCATCAACTAATCATCACTTGTCAGCATGAGATAATCAACATAAAGTACAATGATAAAAAATTTACCTTCCACCACTATGTGGTATAGGTTCACAATCGCTTCACTCTTCGTGAAACCCAACCTGGTGAAGTAGCTATCTATCTTGGTGTACCAAGCACAAGGTGCCTATTTCAGCCCATACAACACTCTCTTGAGACAAAACACATGCGACTCACGGTAAAAGGTCTCCAAACCTTCATGCTGCTCTATGTAGATCTCTTCCTCAATCATGATATTAAGGAATGTTGTATTCACATCCATCTGATGTATCTTCCAACCCATTTGTGTTGATAGTGCTAATATAGATCTAATCAATGAGTACCTTGGAACATGAGCAAAGGTCTCATCATAGTCAATCCCCTCTACTTGTGAAAAGCCATGAGCCACAAATCTAGCATTATGCTTCTCCACACTATGATCTACAGCTTGCTTTACATTGTAAATCCAACGGGAGCTCACCACTGACTTGTCCTCCAGTCTCGGGACCACATCCAAAACACTGTTACAATTTATGTTGTCATACTCCTCCACCATGACATCAATCTAAACTGGCTATTGCACTGCTTCTTTAAAGGAACATGGCTCTGTCACAATGCATTCACCCATAAGAGACATGTATCTAGTTTACCTCTTAGGTGAGTTCCTTTGCCTGCACTGAGAGGTGGGTGCTCCCACATTCCCCTGCACATCATCCAACAATCTATCAGCCTCTCTAGTGTGCTTTCTTCACTCTCTCTAAGACTCTACCTGAGTGGATGTCTCCACTCCCAGATCCTCTGCATGCGGCTACTCCACATCAATGTGAGGCTCCTCAACCTTAGGAGCTAAAATATCCTCATCCACTTGTAGCTCAATCTCCCTCTCAAGGGAAACTCTCACTTCCTTCTCCTCATCGAATCTAACATCCCTGCAAAACACTGTCATCTTGTTGGTGGGAAAGTAGACTCGATAGTTGTGAGGTGTATCAGTGTACCCCACAAATATCCCCAACCCTTATGTAGGCTTAAGTTTCTTTTTTTCATCTTTGGTCACATGGCAATATACCAATGACCCAAAAATCCAGTAGTGACTAACATATGGCCTCTTATCAGAATAAGCCTCCTCTGGTGTCTTCATCTCAAGTATTCAATGTGGGCTACAGTTGTGAACATAAACTGTTTTGTTGCATGTCTCAACCCACAAGTGTAGTCGTAGGCCCTGATCATGCAACATCACCCTTGTTGACCCTACTATGCTTCTATTCTTCCTCTTGGCCACCCCATTCTGTTGAGGGTTATGGGATGTCATCAATTCCCGTTTAATCCATTCTACTACATTGAAGTTCTTAAACTCATTTGAGACATACTCACAACCATTTCCACTCCATAGATCTTTAGCCTTCTTTCCCAACTCTTTCTCCAGCAATGATTTAAACTCACAAAACTTTTTGAAAGTTTGATCCTTTTTCTACAGGAAAAATATCCAGCATTTACGAGAATAGTCATCAACAATTATAACATAATACCTGTGTTTGGCCATGGATGTTGCTAATAATGGTCCACACATCTGAATGGACTCAATGCTAGAATAGCCTCTGCTCGACTATCTCTGTCTTGAAAGGAAGACTTGGTGTATTTTCCCAAAGTACACCCTTGCATGTAACAACCTTCTCAAGTGTACCTTTGGGAAGACTGGTGGAGATCGGTTGCAATATCTTCAGAGACCCATGATGCAAGTGGCCCAATCACCTCTGCCAAAACTCACCAATGTCTCATCTCTACACACTTTCTCCTTTTTTTTCTGAAAGAAACACACTCCTCTACCTCTATCTTATAGAGGTTCTTCATCTGAATCCCTATCTTCTTTACTTGACTTGTGGCTATGTGTCAAAGGAATGCCTTTCCTTTCAAGAAGATCACATCATAGCCTCTATCGTCAAGCATGGTAATGGATACCAAGTTCTTCTTCAGCCTGAGCACATACATAACATTCTTCAAGGTGATTGTATCCCTATGCTCCCTTTAAAAAGTAATCATGCCCAATCCAGTAACACTATACTTCCCGTCATCACCAATATGGATATGCATCTGGAGATCTTTCTCCTGCAGGTCATTGAAGAACTCTGTCACCAGTCATGTGGAATAAAAATCCACTATCTAAGTACCATAAACTTCCCATCATTAATGACACCATGCATGCAATGAGGGAAAAGTAACAATTCGAATTGATAAGCTAAAGCCTCACCCGCCGCTCCTCTTAAGGACTTCTTCCTGGACTTCTTGAGTGGACAATTTGTAGCAAAATGGGCTAGCTCATTACAATGAAAGCACTTAACTTTCATTACGTATTTCTTCTTATCTCCATGATAAGAATTCAATTTGGAATGGGAAGCTTTCGCTTTCCCCTTCTTTGCCTAAATTTCTAAGGAACAATTCTATTTGTCATCACTGTTTGATGAAGAGCCATCCCTGGTGTTCCTCCTGATCTCCTCCTACATCAAATCTAACCACAGTCATTCCCAATCTTGTAGCTTATCTCGACCATTGATAGACTGCTGATAACTATGCCAACTCTTTGGGAGTCCTAGAAGAGGAAGACTCACCATATCATCCTCGGAAACCATGATTCCAACACTTCCAAGTTCATCATGACACTAAGTGAACACTGTTAAGTATTTTGGAATTGTCTCACCTTTCTCCACTTTGATTTTTCTAAGTTTGTCCTTCAGTGCCAATTTCCTTTGCCCACCATTGTTCTTAGATAAGTTCGTTAATTATTTCCACATAGCATATAGATTTTCCTTGCCATGGAGACTTGACACAATGTCGTTTCGAACTCCCTAAAGGATTATCTGCCTTGCCTTCGCCACACACTTCTTCCATTCGACCAAATTACATGCATCCGATGCTGGTGGCTTGGGAATTTCTTGATCAACGAGTTCATTCAAGCCATAATCCTCTAGCACAACCTCCATTTTGTCCCTCCAGGCTATAAAATTTGAGTTTCCTTCCAAGGCATTCTTGAGCCGCAAACCATAGAAAGCCATCTGTCAATCCTGAAGTATGTATTGCAAATTCAAATTTCACCTATAACTCTAAACTCATAACTTTGAAATCTCTTCTAGTATACTATTCTTTAGCTCTAATACCATGTAGAAAACCCCATAGATTCACAAGCTCATGTAATTTACTAAAGCACGAGACAAGAATCTACTTCTACTTTAAACCAACGAAAGTCAGTAGATCGATGAAAAAAATATGAACAAGAAGAAGATAAATCAATGGCATATAACACAAGATGTATCTAGGGAAAGCCACTACTCAAAACCCCGCTATATGTATTGCATATATCATAAATATGAATGAATATATAAAGCTTTCTCTCACTAGAAAAATTCCACACAAGTATGCTCAACTCTCTCAGCTCACAAGCAAGCTCTTTCCCAACACTTAGCCAATTCTACAGCTCTCCAAGTCAGTAATCTCTTGTGTAATTCCTATGATGGATATCTTGTATTTAAAGGAAAATCATGCTTCCAAAACTGCGCAATCCAAATATAGGATCAATCTATGATGCATGTATGATATTTAAACTCCAAGAAATGATACAACCATTAGTACAATGTCCCTACACTCTAGTGTAAATCGGGTCTTTCTCTGAATTGACAAGCATGAGTTTCTGATGAGGGAATCTTTACTTAACTACAGTGGCACTTGTGGATGCACTAGTGCACCAATTGACTATTAACTCTCTATTAGTTCCTCAAACAGTTTGGAACTAATTTAGTTGAACTTAACTCAATAAACTGAGTGATCTAATTTACAACTCAATTTAAACTCATACTTGCCGCCTAAAATTTAGGGAGAACATAAACGTGACTGCAAAAAGACTTCCAACTAAAAATTCCTAAGATAATTAAGTTAATTAACCTTAATTAACAATTTACAAGTTTCTATGAGAATAGAATTCGATTTTAATTCTTAGTTTAATTCAAGGACAAATTAAACTGGAACTTCTTGTTGTCATTTCTCAACAACATATGCATTAATAACTGCATCGATGACATAAGAGGTAAAACAATATATATTTTATTTTGATATTGCATTCAAATAATTAAAGAAGTTGAAATAATTTTATGATTCACACTCAGAACTTGAAATTATTCAGTTGTTGTTGAAGTTGTTTAATTTTGAGATGAAGGATAATGATCCTTTCAAGAGTGCCTCTGAAAATAAAAACCATTTTTCATGATATAAAAGCCACTGGAATTGAAGTCAATTTACAACTCACAACTTCTATAAAAGTCCTTCACCCTGTCTATTCACACTATTTGGAATATCTCCAAGCCAGTGGGTAGTTAAAAGACATTACATTTGATAAACTTGTAAACAAAATAGTTGAGAGAGAAAATGCATTTGGGAAGAAATAGGCTCCATCTAACTCTAATGTAGAAAACTTTTTCCTTGCACAAGAGGATCAAAGGTCTCATGTTGAAACTTCTAGAGGTGATAAAAGTAGTAGAGGTTGTGGTAGGAGAAATTATAAAGGCACGGGTGGGGAATAATCAGGGAGACAGACAACAAAATGATAAACAACAAAATAATTTGAATGATAGACCAACCATCAAATGTTTTAGATGTGGTAAAATTGGTCATACTGCTACTAACTATAAAATCCCTTAGCAGAAATTCAGTGAGAGGAGAGAACAATTGAAGGGTCGTCCACCACAAGATAATGGAAAATCATTAGAGTTTGCACATTACATTATCGCTCACTATAATTTTATTATTATTGATGTTTTCAACATTGCATTTTCTTCATGGCGAGATAGTTGGAGTTTGGATGTAGGAGCCAGTTGTCATATGACATTTAGGTGAGAGTTTTTGAAACTTTTTGTGATGATATTGATGGCATTATTTACTTTACTGAAAAAGTCTCAAATTAAACCATCTGGCATTGGGTCTATTCATTTGAAGGTACCAAATATTTCAGATTATGTTCTACAAGATATATTTTATATTCCATAGTTTCAACGAAATTTGATGTCTCTTAACCATATTTGGAAGCAGAGGCATTCTATTCATATATTTGATGGCATCATCAAGATAGAAATGGGGTTTATATCATGAAGTTATTATGACCAATGTGGAAGAAGGTACACTTTTAAAATTTAATGGTACTTCATCTACTAATTCTCATGAGAATTTTGTTCATTTGGCACAACAAAATGATATCTTATGTCCCAGCCCTTGTGGCATGCTCGATTTGGTCACACCAATTATCGGAACATCAGAATTATGAAAAATAAAGGTATCAAAGGTCTTCCTATAGTACCAAGAAATATTACACCTTGTGATGCTTGTATTTTGGGAAAACATTGTAAACATCCTTTTCATAGTTCTTCTTCCAAATCTTCATGAAAACTAGGTCTCGTACATTTAGATTTATATTGACCTACGCTTATTGCAACTGAAAATGGAAATAAATATGTGCTGACATTTATTGATGATTACTCGAGAATGTGTTGGGTGTATTTGTTGAAAGATAATTCACAAGTGTTTGAAGCTTTAAAAACTTTTCATTTGATGATAAAAAATGAAACTCAACAAAATATAGGAATTCTCACAACTGATAAAAATGATGAGTATACTTATCATGACTTTGAAAAACATTTTAAGGACAAAGCAATCAAACATCAAACTACCATACCTTATAATCAACAATAGAATGGTGTTGCAGAACGAATGAATATAAATTTGCTTAATATGATTAGATCTATGATGTTTTTTAAGAATGTGAATTTGATGTTTTGGGGTGAAGTAATTCATTGTGCAACTTATATTAGAAATCGTTGTCCCTCTTCTTTTATTAACAAAAAAACTCCTTATGAACTTTTGTATGATAGACTCCCAATTGTTCAACATTTCAATGCTTTTGGATCAAAATGCTATTCTTTGATTCCTAAGAAATAACAAGATAAATTAGGAGAAAGAAGTCGAAAATGTATATTTTTGGTTTATTCTAATACATATAAAGTGTACAGGTTGTATGTTGAACAAAATAATAAGTTCATTCTTTCCAGAGATGTTATTTTTTTTGAATAAGATAAAAATAATTCCACTATTGATAGGAAACTAACTCATTTGGATAAATTTGCATCTAAAAAGTTTTATTTTGGATTTGATAATGATGTTCCACACACTGAAGGGGGGTTCCCATTCTAGATCAGTTTGTGGTTTTTCCATCTTTGACTCATGAGGATGTTTCTGCTAAAGAAAACTTGGATGATAGTGTTGTTTCTGCAGGGTCAGAAAGTTTTCTTGAAGAACTTGTACTTCAGGATGAACAACCATCACAACCACTTCAACAACCTTTAAGAAGATCTACACCTGCTTGAAAAGTTCCAAGTAAATATGATTATTTTGAAACAGGAAATCCTTCTAAAGGGGATTTAGGTAATGTTTCTCATGAATTAAATCATTGTAAAATTAGCAAACCCAATTGTTTTGAATAAGCTGCTAATCGTGATGAATGGAAGGATGCGATGAAAAAAGAGAATGATGTGCTTATTAAGAATGGAACTTGGAAGTTAGTGGATCCTCGTGATAGGTGTCAAACCCATTGGTTTCAAATGGGTGTATAAGATCAAATACAAAGTAGATGGTTTTCTTGATAAATACAAGGCAAGACTTGTAGAAAAAGGCTACACATAGAAGGAAGGTGTTGACTACACAGAGATATTTGCACCTACAACAAAATGGGGCATGATTAGAACTCTATTTTGTCTTGCAGTTGAGAATAGATGGAAGATACACCATATGGATGTTAAAACAACTTTTTTGAATGGAGATTTGAAGGAGGATATTTATATGTTTTAGATAGAAGGTTTTGCTATCAAAGGAAAAGAGAAAAAGGTATGTAAGTTAGTGAAAGATTTTTATTGACTGAAACAAGGATCTCATGCATGGTATGAAAAATTAACTAAACACATTCTCAGGTTGAGTTATAAGTTATTTGATTTAGATGATGCAACTGTTCTTTTTAAGAACATTGGAAAATTAGTTGTATATATGGTTGTGTATGTTGACGATTTGATGATTACATGAAATAATGATGACTATATAGTGTCTGTCAAAAGAGACTTGATGAATTTTTTTGAAATGACAGATTTGGCTTTATTCCATTATTATTTAGGGATTGAAGTTGATAAAAAAACTAAATACATTTTCATTTCTCAAAAAACGTATATTGGAAAGCTATTGAATAAATTTGGGATGCAAGATTGTAATCCTTTCTCTACTCCTATGGCACATAATTTGAAGCTTACTTCCACCAAATGAAGTATCTTTGAAGATCCAACAAAGTACAAGCAACTTGTTGCAAGTTTGAATTTTCTAACTACTACTTGACCTGACATAGTTTTTGTTGTAGGGATATTTTCCAGGTTCATACATCAACCATGTGAAGGTCAATGGAATATAGTAAACTGAGTGCTCAAGTATATGAAAGGCACTTGAACATATGGCATCAAATATTCTGAAGTTGTTGATTTCCATCTCACTGATTACTCAAATTCTAATTTTGATGGAGATAAGGAGAATGGAGTCTTTACTTTTGGTTATTTAATGAGTCTTGGATCAACAACCATCAGTTGGAGGTCATGAAGGTAATATGTTCCTATTGATTGTACCATTGGAGCTAAATATCTTGCAACAACTCAAGCTACAAAAGAAATCATTTGGATTTGAGAAATACTTGAAGACTTGTAGGAGAAACAAAATACTTCAACTCCATTATTCGTTGAAAACTCTCTGCAGTTTAGTTGGACAAGAATATCAAGTTTCATGATAAAAGCAATCATATTAACACCAAATATCACTTGATTTGACACTATGTAGAGGCCAAAGTTATTCATCTGACACATTGTCCTACTTCAAAGAAGATCACAGATATATTTACAGAAGAATTGGGATGAGGAAAGTTTGAAAGGTTTAGAATGTTACTTGCCATGTGAGATGTCCCTTCAGATTAAGAGGGGAAATGTTAACCAATCCTTGAGGATTGTTATTATATAATATGTAATTAGTTTCATATTATATTTTTATATTTAATAACTTACCGAGAAACGATTGTCTCGTACCTAGAATTTCACATGTATAAATAAGTAATTTTATCATTAATATGATTGTCTTTCATTGTGAGTTTATTATGCCTATGTACATTATCCTTTTCCTTCAAAAACCATACCCATTTTTTGCACTTGTGGAAGTTCCAACTGTTGTAGGTCCAACTCCATATTTTGGCATCGTGCATATTAAACAACACTTATAGTTGGGTGTGTAACCAGTCCCGGATGTGGAATGAAACATGACTCAGCTCCTTATGTCTTTGTCATCCCTAATTTCCCAATATTAGGCAATTGCAACACTTAGGTTCTTATAACCTTTTGCACCTACAACTACTTTATACTCTTATGGTAAAACAATTACCAACACCTCTTTTTTTAGAAGGAAAAAACCATTTTTTTTCCATTAAAAAAAGAAGGAGATTTTACAGCTACATAGGATTTTCTTAGTGATATCCTTCCCATCCAACCCCATTTTCCAATTAATAAAAAAAAGGGAGACCATTTAATATCTGTAACCTCCTTCTATGGAATTTCAGAAAGCTGCCAATCTATCTACTACCCGATCATGACAGATCCCAAAACCAATTCCATAAACATAATAAAGACTTTTGTTGAAACATACAAAAAGAGGCATGGGCCCTTGCTACACAAAAACAAACAAATAAAAATACAACGTGACTACCTGTTGATGCCTCGAAAATCGCTGCAACAACATTGGGGAAACCACCCGGTCCGGACCTTAGTAAAACTCCTTTTCCGTTTGGGATAGTGGCTCCGACTGGGGATAATGGGACCAATTTATCAGAAATAGATAAATGGGATGGGAGAATGATTTATAGATTACACTAGCGGTGAGCGAAAGGCTAAAACTATTAGCAGAAATATAAATAAATGAAACTATCCCGGGAATCTATTGAGCTCTAAAGCGTAGCGTTTGATGTTCTATGTCTAAAAGACAAGCATATAGATGACTGTGTCTTTCCAACATAGATATTAATTCATTTAAGATTGCTGTGCCTAAATAGTTAAGCAGAGCGATTGAAGAGAAATTACCACACTTTATACATCTATATCATTGTCATAGACATGATTAAAAGCAAAAGCACATCAATAAACATCCAATAGTGTAATGAATAAGATCTGCTGTTATAGCACATGCATATAATCAACGATAGCAAAAATAATTACATAACAATTTATATAAACGGAATGAATTCAGACATAGATAAAAATACCATATGAGCTGCATGACACTCCCAGATATCAATCGCTATGTGCAGTTCTTCCTTTAACGCAAAAACATTCTCAATCAACGACAATAGTGCACAATTGCATAAAGAAGCTTCCTCATTAAATTAAGAACAACTGGTCAAGTTTCATAAAAGAATATCGACTGAAGCATAGTAGTGCAAACTTCAGTCTATTAAGTCTCTTACAAAATTTTACGACCCTTTCTAAAAACATGAAAGGGTCTATAAATACAATACTAATTTAAATATCTACGAAACAGAAATGCTACTAAATTGATATCAATAACTTTTGATCCTATTTTGGCTATTGATCTGGCAAGCTGGAGGGTGATTCATCAAGTCGGCTACTTTCCTTTGAATCTGAGCTGATTTATTGCAAGCATTGGCTCAACTTCCGGAGGTTTGTTGAGGCGCGAACTGAGCTGGGTAGCATAGGTGGCATCTTGAATATCGGGAATCATACACCCGATTGCATCTGTTAAACACTTCAGGGTGGCTCTTTATGTATGTGGCTTAATTAGGAAGAGCCAATATGCTTCCAAGTTTAAACTATTAATCCCGGTGATTAATCTTCCCTTCTCTTCTAACTCAGAATAACATGATTGCTCCAATGTATTTGTTGTTGTCATCTTTCCTGGTGTACATTGGGAAATCATATTTGCCAAGTAGAGAGTGTTGTTGACCAAATCAACTAGATTGCTAGAAGTTGATTTACATCTTGAAGCCGCTCTCTCTGCTTTCATCACCTGAGTGTGCCATTCTGTGAAAAGTATATCCTTATATGTTTCAAGTATCCTGGGCAAATTTGTTGCTTTTCCCTGATCAGAATCTTTCCATTCAAGATATGCAGTAATGGCCTCATCGGCTTGATTTAATTCATCCCTGGCTTTCTCTACCTGCTCATTTATAGATATAGTTAACTCGCACAGTGGCTCAGCTTGAGCGATCTGTTGACACAAGAGTCTACCCTGAGATATTAACGCATTGTTTATCAATGATGCTTCTTTTCTGAACTCTGCCACTTGCGAAGCACCTTTCATCTTTTCTAGCTGCGATGACATTTGAGGGATTTTCTCATCTTTGGTTTTCATCATTTGTTCATTCGCTGCTTTCAAGTGTGCCAATGCCTCTATCAATTCCTTCTATTTCTGGATCGCACTTTGGTCGATTCTTTGCTTTTCCGCTTGCAATTGCTGGGTCAATTGATTGTTCATTTGCTGTTGTGCTAGCAACTTCTCCTCTGCTTGCACTGGCTTCTGCTTTGTCTCGGCCAATTCCGCCTGTAATGCAGATATTTCTTAGTCCTTATTCTTCAATAGAAGGCTTACCTCCGATGCTTTGTCGATTGTTGCTGCCGAATAGGCTCCAGCATACTGTGACAAATTTGTTAGGTCATCGGAGGGGTCCAATTTCTCCTTCCATACTACATTACCCGTGACTGTTTTCTCCTAAAAGATAGAAGGTTGATCAATCCTTTGTCTTTTCCTTGATCGCTTTACAACTGCTCTATGCCCCAGGCTGTAGAAAACATCCAATGGAGGAATATCTTCTACCTGCAGAATGATTTGATCGGTGGGATCTTTTGGAATTATCTCAACATCCTTAGACTTGGGTGGGCCGCTGGTTCCACTTAGAACATGAGGTGAAGTAACGTCTTGCATGTCGTTAGTCTTAGAAGTGTCTGTATCTTTTGAGCCTTTTATTCCACTGATGATAGAATCAAACTGCTGCCATTCCTGGAGAAATTTAGGGTCTGTGGTAGTGTCCACATTGGCATCAGTGGTGGTCTGTTGCCTTTTCTCAGTTTGAGACTCCTTCTGTACTTGTTCCTGCTCTTTCTTCTTATGCTCCTCTTGTTCCCTCTGTTGTTTATCTTCATGCTCTTTCTTTAGCTGTTCTTCCTGCTCCTTCCTCTGCTTTCCCTCTTGTTCTTTCGTCTGCTTTTCCTCCTACTCCTTATTATGATCTTTTGTTATAGCAGGAGGTTCCTTTAACTGTTGCCGACCAGACTCGCTTGACGATGTCGCTGGGGTCGTTGCTAATAAATCTAGAGGCAGAGTTTGCAACCTCTGTTCTCTAAGTTTATTGAACTCAGTCAACCCTTCATCATTATATTTCATCCTAGCGAGTTCTTTAGCTTGGCCTATGGTTTCAATTGAATTGAACAGGTCATCAAATATATCTTCTTGATGCTCAAACTTTGTCAATTTGGCTTGTTCTAATGCGGCATAGGCAACTAGCTTTGGATCAAATGCCCTGTTTGGGATTGTGGCCAGAATTAAAGATTGAATCTTTGTGGCTTCCTTTTCTGCATGTTTGAGATCATGCAGCGTATAAACACCACACCTCAAGGGAAAAGAGGGCCAGCCTCTTTTCTTTTCTCTTTTGAGAGTCTGTGTAGTACTCTCAGCCATAATCTAATACGCGATTTCTCTTGCTAGCAGCTTATCTGGAACATATAAAGGGAGAACATGTGGGTTGGCTTGGCTGCCGTAAACTCTGATATAGGTAAATTTCTCTTCTCCAAACCAACTTGCCACTGCTGGTAAATGAAAGAAGCTTGATAGGAAAATCTTTCGGAATGGGGTTTATCAAAAATGGAATAGTTAAATGGGCACATAAAGCCATTGCAGATTTTATTAGTGGTTTTTTTTTATTGTAAGAAGACTTCCACAATTTTTGCGTGATATAATGAATGAGGTGAGGGGTCCTGTGCAGTTCCACCTCCAACCTGAAGGACAAAGAAATTTTGGAATTGAACATAATGTGTCTAATGATTATTATGCCACGTATAGTTAAAATGGCGGGATTTTCCTTTAGTTACCACAGTCTTATTTTCTAAAATCACGGAACAACTACTGCTAGTTTATCCGAGAGAATAGTAGCCCAATCCATAATTATACTGTTTACTGCTGCCTCCATAAGAGGAACCATTTCTACGGTAAAACTAGCAGATTCATGCAATCCCCATAGCATACACATCATTATTCCCGCATAACAATAAGGAGAAGCCAAGGAATCAACTGAGTACTTACCGAAAGATTCGTGTTTGTGCTTGTTTGGATTTTGTCTCCAATCCTTGATGGGTTCGGATTCAATTTCATTTTCGCTTGAAAACTTCTCCAGGAAGTCTTTGTTATATATTTTCTCTGGCTCGGGCAAATGATACATTTTCCTTAGGTCATCTGCCTTGAATGATCCGAAAATCCTCCCATCTCTGGTGTTGAAAGTTCTATCCAAGATTGGGATTTCTTCAATCGCCCATCGCACAACGTCTGTGTATGGGAGAATTTGCTCCCTGGATGCTATTGTGTGAAGGAAAGAGTCAGCTAAATCTTTGAGAGTACAATCAGACTTCCGTAGTAAATCCGTGCCAGCTTCTGTTACCGTCTTCTGTGGTTTCTCGGCTTCAATTAAGTCGTAAGTGCCTTGCCAAGTAACTCTGGTGAGACCCGTGCATGTAGTATCAGATATTAGGCCCTTCTTCTTGTTTACAGTAGCTTGTCCTGCGACTGGTGGCGCGGAAGCACCCGCAGTCTTTTTGGATTTCTTTCCCATCATGCTCAAACTTTTGTCTATGGATGAATTATGCACAGAGAGGCAATTGCGCGTAATACAGAGAGATAACAATGAAAACTTGCAAGTGATGATACCATATGAATAGGTGTGTAATAAGGTATTTAGCCTTTAAAATGGGCGCGGATACAATCCATAGAAATATTTTAAGACATGATCCCATTAATTGGCCGTATAAAACTTGTCATCCTTTAAATGCCCATTAAATCGTTATTCGGGTGAATAATCCCCTTAAGCATGCAATGGACGTTTTGGCAGCTGAGCACAAGTGATCAAGCTTTAAATACGAATGAATTGAGCTATCCCATCACTTAACGTCTTTTTATTGAAAACTGCACCTTATCGCATCACATCGGGTGTATGACATGCGTGCCTTAACGATGTGTATTGGATACCTCCGATTGCCGAATGCGATATCGCATCGGTGAAAAGCTTTGAGCGCATCAAGACTCAAGTGAAAATGAACCTTCGATCGCCGAACGCCGATTGCGCATCGCGTCGGGGCAAATGGCATAGGGCGCTTTGAAGTGTGCATTGGATATTGCCGATCACCGATTTCGATATCGCATCGGCGGAAAGCTTTGTGCCACTTATATATATTTCTTATGTCATTGCGATATGCGATCTTGCGATCGCTTTATCGCAATGACCAAGATTCACTTTATTTATTTAAATGGGTTTGTTCAAAAGGGTTTTATAACATACATTCATTTGATTATCGAACCTTTTGAACAATAAAAGTATTGATATCAATTTTACTTTAAAGGGACCCATTTCATAGGTTGATGTTTTATGAATAAAAATGATATGAAATGGGGGGTTATTTGTAGAGCACAACAATTGGTGATTCGCTGGAAGAACCAGTTATCTCTGGAAAAATAAAAAATACTTAAGCTTTTTTGAAATAGAGTTTCAACTACAAGGGAAAATTCTGATATAACTAGATATCTATGCATTTTGAATATCATGAAACTAATTTTGCTAACTTCCTCCCTTTGCTAACTTGAAATAAGTACATTTTAGGTCTAAAATGGGCCTTTATTGGTTTATAATGATAAAAATAGAAAATCTTTCCAAATCAACCTTTATAGTAAACTCTTCTGTCATAGGTAGAGCCTCTGCTTCCAGCAAACGTTTATAGTTTCGACAGGGATACCTTTTAACCATGTAATTGTCCATTGTCCCATCCAATTAAGAGTGTGATTATCAGAATGAATTCAAAACATGTTTTCATATTTTGTTCATCTTTCTTTTTTCTGTCATTGACAGGATAAAAAGCCATTTCCCTGGTTTGGTGGCCAGCTGTTGACAATGCCATTCACTGGTAGTAATCTAACTGAACAAGCTAGCTCGTGATGAGACTCCTTGTCCTGCAATTTCAAGCCATTACCCTATTTTGGTATGCAGTATTGGTAATGTTAGTTAAACTATTTCCCTATGAACATGGTAAGCAGGCTTGTAATAAGACCTCTTATCTTTAATATCTTATATTTTAGAATTACACTTTGAATAATCATAAACTTTAATGAATGGGATGAACAATCTTTTCCTTAAGAGTCAATGGATGACAGGTTAAAAGTTGAAGATGCTGAAATTGAATTGACTTCTATCTTTCATATTGATAACCTTTTGAGACCAATTTGAAAACAAAAAATGATTTACATTACTTCTATGCTTTGGGAGGACTTCACCAAATTTAAATTGTGGTTTCAGAATACAATGATACCTAATTTCCCAAAAATTATCCCTTTCGGTTAAAAGTTCTATTGTTTGAAAGAAAATATTCATAATATTTCTGTGAGACAACTTTTCAAACATAGCAAAAGGTCAATGGAAGATGCCTTTAAACTTTATTTCCTAAAAAATCCTACAAACTATAAAATCCTACAGAAATGAAAGGAGAAGGGGTTACCTTCTCAATTGAAGATTTTTTTTAAGATAAGGCCATTAACAGGGAGAGAATCCCTCAAACCTGCTAAATCTTGCAATAGAAAGGTCGAATGGCCTACCTTCTCACAAATCTGAAATGGTCCAAGCCACAACTTCTGGAACTTGGTGTATTTGCCCTTGTCTTCATGGGCCTTGTCCCATTTCAGAACTAAATCGCCGACTTGGAATTGTTTTGAATCGGATGAGACTGAATCAAAAGCTTCTTTGATGATTTGTTGATGTTTGGCATGGGTATCCTTGGCTTTTTCTCTTTCTTCTTCTAGTTTTAAAATTTGGTCATATCTAAGTTGAATGGAAGAGGAAGGAGCTTCCTCAATGAACTGCACTAGGGCTAAAGAAGGAAGAACAAGGTTTGTGGGCAGTATTGCTTCTTTTCCATACACAAGATTAAACAGAGAGGTTCCTATAGAAGCTTTCTGTGTTATCCTATCAGCCCATAATGCAAACAGTAAGGATTTGTGCCAATTTCTATGATTTTGTTCGATTGTTCGCTTGATGATTTTGATTAGATTCTTATTAGTGGACTCTGCTAAACCATTACCCTGGGGATAGTAATTAGCAGAATACTTTAACTTAAATCCTTTCTTGATAGCAAAATCAAACATAACATTGCCTGAGAAATAAGAAGCATTATAAAAAACAAGAGCATTTGGGACACCAAACTTGGTAATGATGAATTGATCTATGAATTCAATGATCGCTTTAGAATTTGTTGTCTTCAAAAGGATTGCCTCAACCCATTTAGTGAAATAGTCGGTAGCACTAAGAATATACTTATGCTGTTTGGAAGAAGGTGGATTAATTTCCCCAATGATATCCAATCCCCATTGCTCAAATGGTTGTTCAATGTTGATTGGTTGCAAAGGGAAAGCCGGTTTTCGTTGTCTTCCACTAGAAGTTTGGCAATTGAGGCATTTCCTTACATACTCATGGGTGTCTCTAAATAGGGTTGGCCAATAATATCCAGCATGAATAATTTTGTGAGCTGTTGTGTCAGCTCCAAAATGTCCTCCTGCTGGTCCATCATGTAACTCCTACAAAACCTTTTGGGCTTCAGGTTTCTTAAGGCATCTTAGTAAAATAGAATCATAATTCTTCTTAAAAAGCACATCATCAATAATTGTAAAACTCTTTGCTTTTAACCTGATGGACCTTTTGCTCTTGTAAGATAAATTTGGAGGAGCATAACCATTTTTTAAATAAAATATTAAATCTGGATATTGAGATTAGGAACCAGTGACACTTATCTGATTGATTTCTTCAGTTGGTTCTGTGTCGCTTGATTCGGGAATGTTGGATGCTCCTGCCAATATCCTGCAAAAACCTTGGCCTCTAACAATCTTTGCTGGCTTAATTTCTAAGTCATACTCTTGAAGCGTTGTGACCCAATTTTCCCTTTTTTCACCCAGTTCTTTTTGTATTAATAGTTTCCTTACAGCTGGGAAAGGAACTATAACTTTTGTGTGGGTTTTCAGAAGGAAGGGTCTATAATGTTTGACTGCTTTAAACACAGAAAAGGCTTGTTTTTCCACATCGGAGTAATTCAATTCGGCACCCTGAATATTTGAGCTAAAAAATGAAATGGGTGCCTCCAAATTGTGATCATTTAGTTGTGTGAGTACTGCAGCATATGAAGAGTCGGATGCGATAGTATACAATGTAAAATGATTAGAGAAATTTGGAGTATTTAAGGAAGGGGCATTGATTATGGATTGCTTGGTCAAATCAAAAGCTTCTTTTTCTAGCGATCCCCACTTAAAGACTGAATTTTTCTTAATCATTGTTTGGAGTGGTAAAATAATGTGAGAGAAATATGGAACAAATCTTTTAACAAAATTAATCTGGCCTAGAAATGACTGCATTGATTTCTTATTGTGAGGGAATGGGATTTCAGAAATTTCTTTGATCCGATCAGGATCGATATAAATGCCATCTCGAGACACAATAAAACCCAAGAGTTTACCTTGATCAAGAGCAAAGAATGACTTTTTGGGATTGAGAGAAATACCATATCTTTTACAACGTTGAAAGATTTGGTTCAAGTCATGTAAATGATTAGACCTCTCTTTAGAGAATACAGTTATATCATCTAGATAGACGACTACTGTTCTATTAATCAATCCCCTAAAAGCTGTATCCATGGCTCTTTGGAATGTCGCTCCTGCATTTATAAGTCCAAAAGGCATTTTCTGATATGCATATGTTCCCCATTTTGTTCTAAATGTGGTCTTAAGCTGGTCATCAGGATGAACCAGGACTTGGTTGTATCCTGAAAAACCATCTAGGAAGGACATCAATTCAGAACCTGCCACTGATTGAAGTATTTGCTCCATAGTAGGCAATGGGAAATTGTCTTTCAAGCTTTCTCTGTTCAAATTTCTGAAATCAATACAAATTCGAATGTCGCCATTTTTCTTCCCGACTGGCACCATATTAGAAACCCAGTTGGAATGTCGGACTGGAAAGATAATCTTGGCTTTCAGAAGTTTATTAAGTTCCGACTTTATTTGGCTTTCTAAATTTGGGTGTATTTTTCTTAACTTTTGCTGAATCGGTTTTTGATCGGGAAGCATCGGAATGGTATGTTGGATAATAGATGTATCATAAGTCTTCAAGTCATCATATTTCCAAGCCAAAACTTGTTTATTTTTTCTTAACAGTTTAATGAATGCTTCTTTCTCTCCTACAGAAAGTCCTAATCCTAAATTCACGTTTTGAGGAGCTTTCTCAGTACCCAAATTTATCAATTCAAACCTTAGGGTAGAGCTTTGGATCTTTGTATTAGTTACAGGTTTAAATCTGTCTTTTATATCATAAAGATCTTCTAGCTTTACCACAGGCTT
>APFE031226032.1:0-13972 GCA_000404065.3 Pinus taeda | reverse complement strand
ATTAATTTATGACTATATTAAAAGTAAATATTACTAAGTAATGACTATATTAAATTACTACTTTTTCAAAATCTAGCTGTTTAATATAGTCGTTACTTAGTAACATTAGTTTTTAATATAGTAATAAATTAATATCATAATTTAAATATTATTGTTCAAATATAGTCATTACTTGAAATTTTAGTCTCTACATTGCTCTCTATTTAAGCCTTTGCCATGGTTTGCCTCTTCATCTGATCTCGATGATGAACCACACTTGTTGGCTTGAAACGCATCGGCGAAATATTTCTTCTACCGAAAGACTTTTCTTAATTAATTATGGATCACAGAAGCCTAAATACAGAAATTTCATAAAGATTAGAATCTTTGATATTATTGATTATGCTCTTATTATTTTGTGAACTACTCATAACCTAAAAAAACAAATCAAAAAAAGGGTTATTTTGTCTCATAACAAGCCATATCTTAAGCATCTACTGAAATAAATAAAGACTATGAAAAGGGTTTAGCTTCCTATGACTCTGATTGTCATCCTCAACTCTTATGGAGAAGGTTTACCTCCCCGTCCTATATTTAAATATTTTTAGAGTGTAATTCAAAAATATTAAACTTGAAAGATAATGGGTCTTGTTAAGATCAAACTTACCATGATCATGGGTATTAATGGTATTGACATTACCAAATCTAGTCACTAAACGAGGTTAATGGCTTATATCCAAAAGCTATAAGACAAGATGTCTCATCATGAACCGACTTGTTCACTATCGTTAATACTTGTGAATGGGATTGTCAATATCTAGTCACCAAGCTAGGACAATGAATTTTAAGGAAAAGAAAACAACATGACTTCATCCCAAAATAGTTTTCCTATATTGCTCCAACGAAGACTAACTAGGGCATGAATGGATGCCACCTGTCACTGCATGATGTCCTTATGCCACAATGAACATGGGCTAGAAGGAGTACCCATCTTCTGTTGTATATGTCCTTATCCACAATACAAGTCTGGGGCTACTCAATCTGCTCCTGTATAATCATACCAATGAGTTCTTCCTCTTCTTCCACATCTAGAAATCCCTTAGTCCTTCAAGGGACTTGTTTCTTTAGACTTAAAGCAAGCCTCTACAATCCTCCCAAGTTGTTCTTTAGGATGCTATAACTTTGCCTCTCTTAGGCCTACACTTGGTCTGTTCTCAAGTTACCCTCCAACAGATCATAAGAATCCAATACATGTTGTAACATATACTCACTAGTTAGGGAATCCAACAACTACAATCACCTTTCCTCTTAGATGTTAATAGACTTCACAACCTATCCAACATGGAACCATAACCACCTAGCATCCAACTCAACACATCATACATCACAGTTATACCTGGTAATATTGCATGGCACTCGCGGTTGTACCTGGTAATCTTACACGGTCCTTACGACTGTCCTGAGAAAACCTGCACGGTTGAAATATGCAACCACTCTAGGAAACACTGCACTCGCCTCATGACTGTATTAGGTGATCTTACGTGGTCCTAGTGACTGTTCTGAGAAAACTCACATGACTCTCACGAATTTTCATGACAAACTCATGTTTCCCTCACACTTGTTCTAAACAGCTCACACGTTCAAATCTCCAGCTCCCAAAAAATGTCCTTGTGCCTCCTTTCCTAGCTACAACTACCTCAGATGTGATCTCTATGAGAAGATGAACTTTTAGGATGTAAAAAATAAGCTCAAACACACCTTTTATTTATACTAAACATAATGTGTCCATGTGGTGTCATCCAACTATCATGTGGCACACAAATATACTAGTTTGACCTACTTAGGTGCAACAAAAACCCACCAGGCACTTCAAAAATTAATATCATAAGTTCTAGACCTTAGATTTAAGTGATTTTCACTACCTCTGATTACTCTATAGGTCCTCTCTCATCTCAAATTACCACATGTCCAAAACGCTTCCTGGATTCACACCCACATGTTTGGGTGCAAAGAACATATGCTTGGGTTCTAAGCTCACAAATATATTTGTGTTCCCATTCCTCTAAAACCCTCAATCCTAGGCTTTGGAGTACCTCCCAAGCTAAAAATTCCAACAACAGCTAGTGTGCAAGCCACAACTTTCTGATGACACCAGTTGTTACTCACTCTAGGCCACTACATGTATGAACTTTGTAGGCCACCACTCATTGTAAGTCTTATCCAGCCACCACCAGACCATCCATCCACCATTGTATGGAAGCCACCACTCCCAGGTTCTTAGGCCTCTACCTAAATGATGTCACTACACCCTATCAAAACAAGCCACTACTTGCCTCATTGAAGGCCCTAACCATCATGATCCTCTTTTGGACCTAATTTCATAATGTTTCATATTGGATTCATGATCTCTACATATACACACTTGTGAGCCACATTTCATCTATTTTCATACTTGAGTCACAATTACCTCTATGCTGCTACAATTGAATACAATTTGCAGTAAGACAACCACTTTCTCTATGTAATACAATCAACTCATACTGTCAATTTGGTCAACAAACCCAATAACACAATAGCAACATACAATAGAAAACTCAACATTATACTTAGCCATCACTAAAACTAAACTGCTATAGCATACATTGATCTCATTATGCATGACAATACATAAAAGTTACAACATTAAACTCTCCAATAAAACCCCTGCAACACAAACATATCAACAATACGATCTCTGATGTGCAACTTCAATAGCTACAACAATACCTTGTTCTCCATATCAACAAGAACTAGCATCAATACAATATGCAACACAATCATGTTATACATATATATATACGCTACAACTCCATCATCCTCTGACAAATGCTCCAAATCTGAGTTGTGTTTTGCACTGTATCTCTACAATAATATAGCATCTCACAGTCTCTATTTGTCTAGCACCTTCAATTGCATACTATGTAATTTTATAATTAAAGAAATATTAAATCATTATAAAGCACTAATCCTCATTATCTTTGACTTGATCACCTTCTAGAGTGTGGAGCAACCTTCCATGAACTATTTGACCAAATATAATGTGCAAATACCATTGAAAATTCCCTTGGAATTAACCTAAGTGTGCATACAATTCAACAAATACACCTACAATCTATAATGCACCTCTTATTCTAGGAAACTACATTATAACATAGGTAAAATTCACTCTCAGGTGTGTTAAAACATAGGTTGTCTACTTATTCAGCTATGTTACTTTGATTCTCTACCAAAACCTTTGTCAAACTACACCAATGCTTCAAGAACCTATTCATCTTCCTCTTTAAGCATTTCCAGAACCTATAAAGCCTCTAAAAGCATTAAAAATTCCTCCAATACATGTAATAGATCCTTTTCTCATCATGACAAATCCTTCAAGCTTGTTGACATCAATTCCAACACAATTGACTCCATAGTTAACTCCTTAGGTAAACTTCCTATGTTGACATCAATGACAACACCACGAGGCCAACATGCTCCTTCTTTGGCCTTGATGACAACCTATAGTGATATTTGAACTATTGTGGATATTCCATTGGACAGTTCATCACAACATATCTAATAATATTATATTAAAACTTTAAAAATTCTACACTTTTATAGTTTATAAAACTTTAAGATTTGTGGATTTAGTTGTAATTAGTGCATGCATGTGAATAGAAATTATACAGAAAATTAGAGAACGGCAAAATAAGAACACACACAAACACAAGACACAAGATATTATCTCTGGGAAACCCTTATAGGAGAAAAACCCAGCTAGAAGGTGAGGCCACTTCACTCTCTTTCTATGTATGGAAATATGGTTGCACGTATAAAGAAGTAATGTATGTGGCACATGGGCTACTATAGTGCACATATCCTCTCTATGTGAACGACCTCCTCTCTCTCCTGGCTATCTTTTCTTAGCTATGGAACAAAATTCTCTCAAAATAATGGAATGCCTCTTCCTCCTTGTGGCTCGGTTATAACACAACCTGACAACCTACTAGTGGTTAATTTTGACTACATCAACTCTTAAATAAAGTTACATTATAGACTCTTCTAGATTCTTTTACATCACAAAGATGTGGTTATCCCCTTTTCCATAAATAATGGGGGCTAACACGGTATCCTCCTAAACTATAGGTGTGAAAACAGGAAGGTGAACTTCTGAGTGGCATAACTTTTGCATACAGACTTTAATGGACATGCTTCTTATGCCATTGGAAAGCTATCTATGTGTATAATAGCACCAAAAGTTTCTATACCAAAGCAAAAAATTTTTACCCCTTAAAAATGTCATTTGATGCCTCAAAATGCTCCCAAAAGGTTTTAGTCCCCGTTTCGCCAAATTGGGTCCTGACAATAAAAACAGTCTCGTGAGCTGATTCCTCCAATTTTTCCACTTCAAATACATGGCGATGGATGAAAAAAAATATAATGATCCAATTTGGATCATACAACCACAACTCCAAGCTGATATCCATGCACTCCTCAAATTGGTCGATGTCATTCCCCTCAAAATGTTGTATCAATCTCCCCCTTTGACATCAATGGTAAAGCGCAGACAAGTATGGTTGAATGGCATGTTGAACATTGTTGATATTAATTTATATGAAAATTTATCATCTCCTCATTCCAACGTGCCAACATGATGACCTACCAGGTCAATTCCCCCATAATCAGTAACCTGTAAACACTATGCTACATCCCAAGTCTCAAGATAAAGACTCAAATCCTTCTGATTCCCATCTATTCCATAAAATTGCCCCAAAAAATCAGTTCATCAAATTAACATGGAAGGATTAATTTCAGAGTTTCCTTATGTTCTCTCGAATACCCGGGTGTGATTAAGTGAACTCATAAGCATATCAACTCGCTCTTCCTCAATACTCATGTGCTAGTTTGCCTTCATACTTTATAGATGTGTGAGAACGTTGAAATTGAGAACTGAAACCCAACTATTGGAACAGGAACTAAACTCCAGAACAGGAATAAGACTATTGGTTCAAGAACAAAACTCCCTTCTTGGCTATGTTGTGGGTTATGATTTTCCCTTCATTTCCTATCTCACCTTCTTGCCAAGATCATGCCATCATATTAGTGTTATTCAGCTTGGTGTTGATACAGATTCACCAGTATTTCCAATCTTGAAACCACTTTTCTCAACATAACTTTGCATTGTAAACACTGCCTATGGTTGTTTTGACTTTCTTCCATGCAGAAGCCCAACTCTAATCCTCATACTTTGGTTTTAATCACACACAATTCACTGGTATTATAATTTTGGCACAATCCATAATTACCTATATTCAATGAGGACTTTACACACAGATGAGTGCACTTATGTCGATCCAATGATCCTCATTCAATGTCGTCTAAAACTTGGTTAGCAAACAGAGCAAAAATTAAACTTGTATTTACACAATGAATAGAAAGGTTTGCTTTCTATTTCAACCAATGATCATAGTGATAAGGATTTCAATCTCGAACATATGTGATCCTCATACCTTCGACACAACTTTAATGTCGTTCACATCACATTCAACATAGAAATTACCAATCCAAGCTCTTCTAATCATTCGGTCTCTTGAAATAATGGACGGTGGGCTAAAGGGTAACTACCTCCATCTCAAAATGCTGCAATCTTGAAATGCTGCAACTTTACACCATTTGTAGCTCAACAACGAGCTTGATTGATCCAGATTTAAATAGGAACACAACAAATTACAGAAATAACCATAAATACAAAGATGTAGTAGCAATAATACTTCATTTCATTAATGTGAAATACTGAAATATGCTTACAAATAGAAATGGAAATAAACGAGCTAGGGCGATGGTAGCCTATCTCTGAGAAGAGATGTGGTGGCTATATGCCTTTGAACTATCTTTCGATGAGGCTTGAATGCCTATTTATTGTTGAGAAATAATGGAAAACCTTAAACATCCAAAAACCTAACCCCAGGAGATGAAGCGCCAAACTATGTGCCCCGTTTTGGGTAAATTGGTACATCAACTTCTCGGGGTCATAACTTCGGCATACAATCTCCGTTTGAGAAGAACAATACCTCGTTAGAAAGATCTATTCGAGGACTACAACTTTGGGATGAGTAACATCAGCTCGTGGACCCATGTTTCTCCCAATTCTCCCACAAAACGTAGTTTAGGGCCTCAAAACGTCTCCACAAGTTGAGGACCCAAAAACTGCTAAAACTAGTAAATTGTGCTACAATTAAGGAAACTAAAAAAATGAAAGAGACAATTGTGGGGGTCCAAGTGGGATATGTGGGTGGCCACCAACATCCACCTGGATCATTCCTCCCCCCTTAAGAAGCAATGGTCCCCATTACGTTGAGTTCCTCCACGAGATGAGGAAACTTCTGCTGAACTTGGTCTCTGGTGAGTTGTTTTGCAACCTCTGATGTATCCAATAAATGGTAGGAAACATGGTCGAGGGCGGTCCACATTGAACACTCGTTGTAAGCAAAGGAATGGTGGAATGTTGTTCTCCAAAGCATTGTTTCTGATAGCCTTGGTAATGGTGTAAAGACCATATCGGAGTGGTTTGAGCTTCCAATGGGCTCTAGTAAGGCGTGTTTTCTGCAGATGCAACTAGACTTTATCGCCCACTTGAAACTTGCGTGGTACCTGATGCCGATTATGTCTGTCATGGCTTCAGAGAGGTCGATGACCTTACTTCCCCCACGATTTCATGCTTAGCATAGGAGACATGTGTGAGATCTCCATGATTTTGTAGATATTATATACCATCCTCCTTACCTTTCTCTAGATCTACCAAAAAACAATTTGGAGAGCACAGATCTGATCTTACAGAGTGGATTTCTTTCAAATATTTGAGTGAGTAAAGAAGATCTACTTCAAGAGAAAAAAATTCCAAACGAGAAAATTATTAAATTAATATGGTATATATAACAATTACTTAATTATGTTAAATTATTAAACTATATTATTATATATAAATAAGTGTTATATTACTATATTCATTTAACAATTGGATTCAATTTTAACTAAGTAAATATTTTATTTTATTTTCTACGTTAAGACTAACCTAAGTAACAGGGGATTTGCGGGTGACTTCGCACTGATGCCTTAACAGTGCACCCTTCACGTCAATCCAAGGCCCGTGGGCTTACTAAGTAATTTAATTGTACTATTTATTAATATTTAATTAACATTTTATTATTAATTAGTTTCTTATATAGCTATCTTTATATATTATATATATAATAAATTTTTTAATTATCACACAGATTTACTAATCATTCTAATTAAATTAAATCAATTTTATTAGCATATATATATATTATATCTATTTTTTAAATATAAACTAATTAAATTATAATGTAAAAACGTAATTAAGGTTTGACTATATTCACAAAAATAGTACATAAACTTTCAACTAAATAAAGATGGAATTCTATATTTTTACAAGCTTTATTATACTCTTAAAACTACATATTAGTCATCGCTATGATACATCCAACATAATCGTCCATTAAAAGAAATTTGAGGTGAGCCGGTTATGCCTTCAGATAATAAGAGAAGCGTTACATAAAGGAATTTGTGGCATTTTTCATCACCGCTGGGGAGCTAGCATGGTTATGTGGTTTATAATTTCTGGTTTATTTTACTAAACGAATGAAACTATATTAAAAAAATAAATTACCTTGTAGCTTTTAATAATTACAATTTAAATCAAATGAATTCTTGATTCAAGAATCAAATTTGATAAGTGTATTACCTTGTAGCTTTTAATAATTACATATCTTTCGAATCCAATTGAAATTTTTTTAGAATTAAGTTATTGAAATTAGATAATCTAATTGTGTTAATAGTTTTAGGGAAGGTGGAAAAGACCAAAAATAAAATAAGTGGTTTATATCCATTGTCTTTATTAGATAGTTCACGGATAAAGTCTCTTAATGTTAGAAGTTGTTAATTATTTCTCTATATTTTTGGGATAGTAGCTAAAATTGGTTCTTATGGTTTGAGTTGGTTTTTCTAATCTACATTTAGGAAAAAAATGTATAAAACAAACAATTTTGTTTATGTAATAACTTTCTTATGTAATTGCTTTAAAAGTTGTGCACAAATTTAGAAAAAAATTGACAGTATGTTATTTATCCATATAGGTCTGTAGAGGCAAGGGAACACATAAATGAATGGAGAGTGTGTTCAATGATTGGATAATATATGCATGTATGTTTGTTATATTGGATAATATATGCATGTATGTTTGTTATTGTAAATCTCTCTTGAATAATAAAAATACCGATTATCATTGCCCTCTGGATGTTTCTCTCACAAGGAGGGTTTTACGAGGTAAAAAATTGTGTCAATTTTTGTGTTTGATTATTATGTTATCTTGTTTATTTGCCATTATTTTCTATAATTAAATCAACTTTCAGGTTATGCTTTAGCTGCTCAATTATAATAGTGGTATTAAAACTTTTGGGAAAAGTTTGTGTTAATGGCGAAGGTGCAGAGTGTGAGGTTTAAAATTCAAAGATTCAATGGAAGTAATAGCTTTGAGCTATGGAAGGTTAAGATGCAGGATATGTTGATGGAACAAGGAGTGGAAAATGTGTTGTTGAGAAGGATAAGAAACCTGTGGACATGGATGCAAGAGCCCTTAGTGTTATTTGTCTATTTTTGGCAAATGATGTGTTGTTAACATCTTTGGAGAGAAATTAGGAGCATTCTTATGGACCAAGTTAGAAAGGCTTAATATGACGAAGTCCTTAACAAACATAATCTACTTGAAATGGAATTTTTTATAGTTTTTGGATGAAGGAAGGTACAAATATCTCTTATCATTTGAATTCTTTCAATGGTCTTTTATGTCAGTTACGTAGTATAGATGTAAAACCTTTAAGGGCAAGACAAGGAAATTACATTAATGTGTTCTCTACCTTAGTCTTAGGATAATCTTGTAACCTTTATTATTTTTATTTATTTCGATACCATTGATTTTGATGTTGTAGTAAGAGCTTTGTTTTCTGAGGAAACTAGAAGGAAATCAATGCTTGAAACCTCAACATCAAAAGCAACGGTGGCCAAAGGTTGATCAAAAGAAAAAGATCAAAATTTGAGAGACACATCAAGATTGAAGTCAAGAGGCAAGAAGAGTAAGTTGAAGTGTTGATACTCTAACAAATCAAAGCATATTAAGAAGGGTTACTCGAAAAGAAAGGAACAATATGATAAAAAGGACTCTACAAAGAAAGCTAATTCCGTTGAAACAAGTGCAAGATTTGTTGATGAGGTATTGTCCACTTCTACTATTTCTCAACATTATTAAAATTGGTTGCTAGATTCTATTGCTTATCATCATGTGTCTTCATATGAATTTCTTCCCTTCATACCAATCTATTGATGATGGTGTGGTTTTCATGGGCAATGATGTTACATGCAAAAATGTTGGTGGTAGTATGAGCATTAAAATGTATGATGGTACTATTAGAATGTTAACGGAGGTGACGAATATGCCTTAGCTTTCAAAGAACTTAATATCTTTGGGAGTGCTATATTTTGTTGGTTATAAATGTATAGCTCAAGCTAGAGTTATGAAGGTGTTGAAAGGAATCTAGGAATTTATGAAGACAAAAAGGTTTGGGAACCTTTAAACGCTTGAAGGAAGGATGAACTACTCATTTAGGGCATCAACACTTGGGTCACATGAGTGAGAAAGCGATGAAGGCTATGGTTGATCGTAGGTTACTTCCATGCTTGAAATCTCCGAATTTTAATTTTTGTGAGCATTTTATTTACGGACAACAATCTAGACATAAATTTAAAACAAGAAAATGTGTTAAGAAAGGTATCCTTGATTACATCCACTCAGATCTTTGGGGACCATATTCTAAAGCCTTTTTAGGAAGATCTTCATGTTTTGTAACATTTATAGATGATTACTCTAAAAAGGTGTAGATCTATTTATTGAAAAGAAAGTTGAGCATTTGATGCTTTTAAGAAGTTAGAGCTTTGGTTGAAATGAGCACTAGAAATTCAAATAAATGTTTGAGAACTGACAATGGAATCGAATTTACTTCAAAGGAATTCAAAAATTAATGCAAGGAAACTGAGATCGAAAGACATAAAACCACAATATATAATCCTCAGCAAAATAGTCTTATTGAATGCATGAATATAACTCTTCTATAGAGAGAAAGGAGTATGCTCAACAATGCCAAGTTGCAAGAGGGATTGTCGAAAGAAGAAATTATTACAATGTGCTATCTAGTAAATCAATCACCATAAAAAAAAATTCACTGTAAGATTCTGGAAGAGGTATGGATAGGTCAATCTTGGGATTATTCAAATCTTAAAGCTTTTGGTTGCAATGTCTATGCTCTTATTTCAAATAATCAACTTTCTAAGTTAGATCCAAAATAAAAAAGACTAACCTTTCTTGGATATGGAGATGGAGTTAAGGGATACAGATTGTGGGATCTTACTACCCACAAAATCATCATTAATAGAGATGTCATATTTGATGAATCGTAACTCATAAAATTAGATGTAGATGGTGAAATGAAACATAGAAACGTACCACTATTGGGATTTGGGGTAGCGCCCTAGAATTTTTTCTATTTTATGTGCAACCAATAATAGTTTAATAGACCCAAGGATGGGGGGCAAACCCAACAATGGTGAGTGAACTTACCCATGATTTTCTGCATGGTTTTTCTACATGCTTTTGTGCATGAAGGTTTTCTTCCCATGGTATTTTGTAGATCTGGTCAAGGGAACTGTGGTTATGTTCTAATCCAGGGTTAGTGGATTGGGGTTTATGAATGTTTCGACATGTATATATATGTATTATAACATTGAAAGGAAGATAATAAAAAATAAATCTCGTATTCTTGGTTTTGTGATCTAGGGAAAAATATTTGTGTATATTTGTTTTATGTTCCTGTCATTTTATAGTTTTCTTGTTTTAAGAGTTCGTTTGCAAGGGAATTTTTATGTAGGGTTAAACCCCACATTTGGTAGTAGAATTGGTTCGGCTTCAAGGGGATGACTTTGCTGCTGAATGGTTTTTCTTAGGCCTATCGTAGACCCTGTTACTATGGGATATTTGAGGGATCGAATCTTGGGATGAAAGGAGATGTTGAATAGTCAAATGATAGAGACCGAGAAATTCAACAGGCACAGTATTGTGTTGTGGAATCTCAAGATGGAGGGTCTTTTGGTGGATAAAGATCAATGGATCATGATAGATGCAAGTACTAAACCAACAATCATGTCAACAAAAAACTACGAGAAGTTGGATAGGAAGGAAAAGAGCATAATACGGTTATGTATCTCAGATTCAGTATTGTTGAATGTTTTAGGAGAAGCTACAACAAAGGCATTGTGGAACAAGTTAGGGACTTTATATCAATCTAAGTCTCTAGTGAGAAAATTGTTCCTACGAAAAAAGATTTATAACCTGAGAATGAAGGACGGAGACTATCTGATAACAACATCTAAATGCCTTTAATATTGTGATGAGCCAGTTGTTATACATTGATATTAAAATTTTAGATCAAGATAAGTGCATCAATCTGTTGTTTTTTCTACGAGATTCATGGGATAGTTTGGTTGTTTCTATAGGTAGCAATACAACTACCTTGAAGTTTGATGAAATAGTATCATCCTTGTTGTGATAGGAGATTAGACAGAAAAATATGGAGAGCCAGAATGGAGATGCCTTCTCTGTAAGAGGACAAACCCAAAACATAAATAGAAATAAGTCCTCAAGTGGGAGATCTAAATCTAGAGCGAGATCTAAATCTCCAGGAAAACCTTTAAAGATATGCTAGTAATGCAGAAAACAAGGGAACTACAAAAATAACTATAGATCTAAAACTCCTAAGAAAGGAAATGGATTTGATGATCGTCCTTCTGCAGAGGTGAAAACCACCTGAAATGAAGGTTGGGATGTGTACTTCGCTTCTTCTTTAAGTACACATGTATATCATGAGGCATGGTTGATTGACTCAAGTGCATCCTTTCATTTCTCTCCCCGTACAAAGTGGTTCTGCAAGTACGATAAATATGGTGGTGGCGATGTCTTCCTAGGAGATGATAGGAAGGCAAAAATCATGGGACATGGAAAATTAAAGTTGAACTTGCAAGGTGGAAGGATTAGAACACTTCTTGGTGTTCTAAGTATTCTTGCATTGTCTAGAAATCTAATTTCCTTAAGCAAGATGGATGATGTAGGTGTAAAAACAATGTCCGAGAAAGATACATGTACGATGGCTTGGGGAGCACTGGTATTGATGCAGGGAGTTTGTATTGGAACTCTATGCAAGCTTCTTGGTAGCACAGTTATCAATGGATGCAACAGTTTTGCAGTTCCTGAAAGTGGAGCGGAAGATCTTCTAGTCTCTGGTGAAAAGATTATGCTGTGGCATCAAAAGCTGGGACCTATTGGGGAGAAGGAAATTCAAATACTACATGGTAATGGTATGGTAAAAGGTACATCTAATTGCTCTCTCGAATTTGATTTTTGTGAACATTGTGTATATGGGAAGTAGAATAGGGTGAGTTTCCCCTAAGGTATTAAGAGGGAAAAAAACATATTAGATCTTGTGCATTGTGATGTGTTTAGACCTCATTTTGGTTCCATCTATGGGTAATTCTATGTAGTATGTCACATTTATAATTGACTTCTTGATGAATACATAAATCATTAGGAAGAAATCTGAAGTCTTTCATAGGTTTAAAGTAATTTAAGGTTATGATTGAAATTCAATTAAAGAATAAGATTAAGGTGTTGAGGATAGATAATGTGGATAGTTTTGTAAGGAGAAATTTGAAGAGTTTTGTAAGAAATGTGGTATAGAATGGTAGAAGACTACTTCATACACACCTCAGCAAAATGGAGTTGCAGAAAGAATGAACATGACATTGATGGAAATAGCAAGAAGCATGCTCAATGGTGCTTGATTAGGAAAGGAATTATGGGTAGAGGCACTGGATACTACATGTTACCTAGTTAGCAGATCACCTTCATTAACATTGGAGGATAATAATCCACATGAGGTATGGACTCGTAAGAAACCCTACTTTTCACATATGAGGGTATTTGGTTGTGATGTAGATGTACATTTTCCCAAGGAGAAAAGAACAAAGTTGGATAGTAAATCTGAAAGGTGCATCTTTATTGGGTATAAGGATGATTTAAAAGGTTATAGCCTTCAAAAACCATAAACAAGGAAGGTTGTGTACAACTAATATGCTGTGTTTAGACAAGTTAAAGATGATATTAAACATGAATTCATACCAAAGGAACCTAAGAAGATAGTGTTTGAGCTGAAGGAGGGAGAATCAAACTCTACCGCAGAACAGTGATCAAAAGATGAGGAGTTGCAAACTCTAGTTTCGAGGAGGTCATTTTGAGAGAGAAGGCAGCCAGAGAGGTACAATCCATCTACTTTCTATTCAAATTTTAATTTATCTATTACTGATGATCATCCCAAAACTTTCGAGGTAATGGATTCAGAGGATGGAAAACTCTAGAAGGAGACCATGGTTGAAGAAATGGCATATTTGGACAAAAATGAGGCTTGGGATCTAGTGGAGTTGTCATTTGGAAGGAAACCCATTGGCAGCAAATGGGTGTTTAAGAAGAAGATGAATTCAAAAGGCAAGGTGGATAAATACAAAGCTCAATTAGTAGCAAAAGGTTATTCCCAGGTGTCAAGAATTGATTATGGCGATATTGTTTCTCCTGTTGCCAAGTTAGCTTCTATTATAGTACTTTTATCTATTACTCTTGCTTTTGATTTTGAGGTAGAACAGATGGATGTGAAGGCAACATTTATTCACAAGGATCTGGAAGAATAAATCTGCATGAAGCAACCAGAAGTATTTGCGGTGAAGGGTAAGAAAGAACTGGTATGTAGGTTAAAAAAGTTTGTGTGTGGGTTAAAATAGTCACCAAGGATGTGGTATCAGA
>APFE031226017.1:0-13856 GCA_000404065.3 Pinus taeda | reverse complement strand
AAGAATACGAGGATGTTTTCTAGGAACCTAAAGGGTTACCACCCAAGAGAGAAGTGGAACATGAGATGCATCTATTGTTAAAATCCCCATTACGAAACATTGGGGTGTATAGGTAGTCTACTATAAAAGCAAGTGAGGTGAAGAAGAAGTTGTGACAACTTCTAGAACATTGCACCCATCCTAATGGATATGCGCTTGTATGATCATGAACTTCCAATCCCAATTTGTTGACTGTCTTTGCCACAATGATATTTTCCTGTGATCCCAAGTCAAATAAAGCATCAATCTTTCTCTTCTTGACTTGTATCTTTATGTGGAATAGTTTGGTAATTTTTCCTTCTCTTCTTGTTGTTGAAGGCTACTTAGGTTCACCTCCTTCTGCATTGATGTATAGATGATATTCTCATCCACGTCCGAGCTATTTTCAACCCGGTTACTTGAATCAGTGACCGTGAGATTCTTCTTCTTTATATCTTTCTTTTTTATCTTCAAGTTAAGCTTTAGATGCATCTTGCAACACTTTTCCTCTGTACAACCATCAATCTTACAATTATTGTAGTGGTTGTTGGGATCTTTGCACTTGTGTGTTGTGGCTTCTGTCCTTTTATATGTTCACCCTTTCCACTTCTTCTTCCCCTCCTTCGAAGCACCTTGGTGTTCCTTTTTCTTCGAACCACTCGATTTCCTTTTCTTCTCGCTTATGTTCTCTAGGTATTGTTCTTGTATGTAAGATTTGTCCATCGATCTAGATTTAAACAACATCAATTACTTTTGTAGATGGTTGTGTGGACCCATCAAATACTTGAGGAGTACATCTAGGTTGTTTGGGGAGATACCCAACCTTATGGCCATTTTTTTGAACTGTATGGAGTACTCATGTACAATCTAGCCTTTCTTCTGCCTAAAATAATGAAACGAGACCCATTGGTCCTCTATGCACCTGACAGAGTAAAATTGTGAATTTATGAGGCTTTTGAAACCCTCCCACTTAGTCTCTAGAGGATATTCCTCCAACCTCAAGGTTTTCATGTTTCTTACCCACAAAGTTAAGGCATGTCCCTCTAATTTCAACCGAGCAAATGAAATCTTCTAATCTTCCTCTATATGGCGAACAGTTAAATATAATTCTAATTGCTACAGCCAATGATTTAGCTTTAGAGTGTCAATCTCACCTGGATACAAATTTATTTGTACCTTTTCCTCTATTTCGAATAGGGTGTTGTAGCATCTTTGTTTTTGATAAGTTAGCCATTAGTTGAAAAAAATCAAAAATACCATTGTATAATGATAAGCTAGGATATGGACCAAAAGGAAAATTGAAAATAAAAAATGTTAGGAATTATTAGTATTTTAGGTCCATATCATATAAAATTTTAGGGTAGTTGCTCTATAAAAAGGAAGGCAAATGATAAAATGTTAGATAAGCAATAAACAAAAAAAATTGCTTTAGAAAATAAAAATTAAGGCTGCTAGTTCAAATGCACCTTTGAAATTTGTTATTTAGTTTAAATAATGCTTAAATTCCTTAATCGAGGCTTAATTATGTTGATAAAGTTTATTATCTTGCAAATAATCAACAATGCATGATTTTATTATGAAGTTAGAAGTGACAAAATGTCACATAAAGCGCCTTCTAAGCGGCCTCTAACTTTCGATGGTCAAGATCAACCCCACCGAGATCAACGACGAAGGATCCATTTCGGGCCCCCTTCACTGTTTTTGGTTAACGTGGGAAAGGCCCCCAAAAAGGTGGTTTTAATGGCCACTCGTTTTCTCTTACGTGGTAACACGACATGATTTCAAGTCCCCTTAGCCCAAAACCATGACCTGCTCACCATACGAAATACACCAACGGTTTTGACTTGTCAACTCATTCATCACCACACCTTCCACATCCGCTTTTCCTCATTCATTTCCATGCCTCCAGCTCATACACCACCTCAATTATCAGTTGACCTCTGTCCACTCAATTACTGCCACGTAGTGATCCATTACACCGCTCCTGTCCTGTTGGCCATTAACTCCTATAAACCCGTTGTAAAATTACCATTCTTGTAATAAATCTCCTACGGTAATATTTAAATAGTAAATTGTAAATTACCTACAAATAACCTGTTTAAGTGATGATAATAATTTTCTTTCCTCTGATCCTATTTCCTGCTAATTCCCTTCCTCTATAAATTTCCCCTGTTCAAAAAGCTACTGCAACCTTTCATCATCCATCTCAATAAACTTTAAGCTCATCTTCCAGCATAACGGCTCCCATAGTCAAAACCTAGAAAAACATTGAAGAAGCAAGCCTCTCCATCGCCCCCGTTGATCTAGAGTGGATTCCCGTGGCTGATGCCCTGTTTAAAGTTTCGGATTGTGAGTGTGAATTTGATTTTATCGAATTGCACCCATGGTTAAAACAAAAATACATTAACCAAGGGGATCAAATCAGGTTCTAAGAGACTCATTTGCCCTTTTTTTCATTCTCAAAAACTCATAGCTTCCAAGATCTGATAACCTGGTGCCAAGCCCATTATGAATATGTACAGAGAGTAGCAATGGCTCAAAATGGAGACATGCTGATTACCATTAATGCTCAGAACATCAACCAGATGTTAAAGCCCCCCTCTTCTGATTCCCTGAGCTTTTTCTCACCAGCAACCCTTGATCCGAATTGGATCCATGAAGAATAATCAAAGTACTATGACTGTATCAGATCAGGACAAACTTCGAATTCAAGAGCGCAGAGAAATAAGAAAAACCTCTGAACAATGACAGTTGGTAGCCAGTGTGGAATGACGAGGACCTCGGTCAAAGCGCGCTGACCGAGGCCCATGGAGACTGCGCAGGAGGCGAAAATCGCACTTGGAAAGCCCAAGTCGGGAAAAGGAGGCAGTTTCTGATCGCTGGGAAAAACCACTTGAGAAGGAAAGGCCTCGAAGCACTCGATCACATGGAAGCCGGGAAAACTGTGGCGAAAGTGCTAAAGGCTAAAGGTGGGACCCGTGCTCCAAAATCGGCGGTATATTAGGGGCATCCTTGGGTGGTAAGCAGATTTGGCTTAAACCTAGCGTTTCCATTCAACACCTAAGGCGTGGTAGGCAGAGGAGAGAGAAAACCGCCACTCATCGCACGTTAACAGTCGATCAAGTCAACCACGTGAAATGTGCGAATGACGTTGGATCTAGGGGCTCCAGATCTAACGGATGAGAATGAACCTGATGAAAGAACCAGATTTGACAGGGGATTAAGCCGAGATCTACAAGGATTTGAGGTTCGATTTGATCGTTGAGGTGGTAGATGACTCATTCTATAATGTAACGGAAGAACCGAGCCAATACGGAAAAGCTGGCGCAGTTCACGAGAGGACAAGTGGCCACTCCCTATGAGCTAATTACCATGATGCAAAGACAGGGAGTTCCAAGTGAACAACATCAGGCGATCCGACGAAGGTGGAAGGGGAATCGAGCAATCATGAGATCGATTGGCTTTAAAGCCATGAACAGAGAACATAAAAGACCGAGAGAGAGAGAGAGAGAGAGAGAGAGAGAGAGAGAGAGAGAGAGAGAACACCGAGAGGAAGAACCAGAGAGAAGAAGACAGAGTCAGAGAAGTGAAAAGACAGTGAAGCAAAAAGCAGAAAGACAGAAGGCTGAGCTGACCAAAGGCAACGTTGAGCACCAAAGAACTTGAGAGGTTCAAGCCATCCCTGAGCGGACCTGGCAGGAATTGAGTACCATATTGGGCTCCTCCCTTTAAAGACCACAAAGGTCAAGTTCTGGTAAGGAAAAGAGTCTATACACTAAACTCCATGAATGACTCCTTTTATCCAAAAGAGCCCATTCAAATCTAAGTAACACTCAAGTTTAAGATAAAACAATTCTAAATATAATAAAAAGGTAAATTATTTCAACACTATACATGTATATAAATATTAATATGTAATGTGTTAATATAAATATAACTGATTGTGCACAACGTGTAATTAATACTCGTTCCATGCAAAATCCTTCAACATCAAGACACATAAGCGTAAGTAAAAAATTTCACTTATAAGTGCGAATGAAGCACAAAAAATGACCATTTCTAGAAATAAGTATGCTTTATTGTTTTTAAGAGAAAATCAATCAATAGAAGAGTCAGTGAGAGGATAGTCATCCATGGAGGGGTGTACTCGAAACCAAAACAACAACTAGAAGAGTTGTTACAAGAATACGAGGATGTTTTCTAGGAACCTAAAGGGTTACCACCCAAGAGAGAAGTGGAACATGAGATGCATCTATTGCCAAAATCCCCATTACCAAACATTGGGGTGTATAGGTAGTCTACTATAAAAGCAAGTGAGGTGAAGAAGAAGTTGTGACAACTTCTAGAACATTGCACCCATCCTAATGGATATGGGCTTGTATGATCATGAACTTCCAATCCCAATTTGTTGACTGTCTTTGCCACAATGATATTTTCCTGTGATCCCAAGTCAAATAAAGCATCAATCTTTCTCTTCTTGACTTGTATCTTTATGTGGAATAGTTTGGTAATTTTTCCTTCTCTTCTTGTTGTTGAAGGCTACTTAGGTTCACCTCCTTCTGCATTGATGTATAGATGATATTCTCATCCACGTCCGAGCTATTTTCAACCCGGTTACTTGAATCAGTGGTCGTGATATTCTTCTTCTTTATATCTTTCTTTTTTATCTTCAAGTTAAGCTTTAGATGCAACTTGCAACACTTTGCCTCTGTACAACCATCAATCTTACAATTATTGTAGTGGTTGTTGGGATCTTTGCACTTGTGTGTTGTGGCTCCTTTCCTTTTATATGTTCACCCTTTCCACTTCTTCTTCCCCTCCTTAGAAGCACCTTGGTGTTCCTTTTGCTTCAAACCACTCGATTTCCTTTTCTTCTCGCTTATGTTCTCTAGGTATTGTTCCTGTATGTAAGATTTGTCCATTGATCTAGATTTAAACAACATCAATTACTTTTGTAGATGGTTGTGTGGACCCATCAAATACTTGAGGAGTACATTTAGGTTGTTTGGGGAGATACCCAACCTTATGGCCATTTTTTTGAACTCTATGGAGTACTCATGTACAATCTAGCCTTTCTTCTGCCTAAAATAATGAAACGAGACCCATTGGTCCTCTATGCACCCGACAGAGTAAAATTGTGAATTTATGAGGCTTTTGAAACCCTCCCACTTAGTCTCTAGAGGATATTCCTCCAACCTCAAGGTTTTCGTGTTTCTTACCCACAAAGTTAAGGCATGTCCCTCTAATTTCAACCGAGTAAATGAAATCTTCTATTCTTCCTCTATATGGCGAATACTTAAATATAATTCTAATTGCTACAGCCAATGATTTAGCTTTAGAGTGTCAATCTCACCTGGATACAAATTTATTTCTACCTTTTCCTCTATTTCGAATAGGGTGTTGTAGCATCTTTGTTTTTGATAAGTTAGCCATTAGTTGAAAAAAATCAAAAATACCATTGTATAATGATAAGCTAGGATATGGACCAAAAGGAAAATTGAAAATAAAAAATGTTAGGAATTATTATTATTTTAGGTCCATATCATATAAAATTTTAGGGTAGTTGCTCTATAAAAAGGAAGGCAAATGATAAAATGTTAGATAAGCAATAAACAAAAAAAATTGCTTTAGAAAATAAAAATTAAGGCTGCTAGTTCAAATGCGCCTTTGAAATTTGTTATTTAGTTTAAATAATGCTTAAATTCCTTAATCGAGGCTTAATTATGTTGATAAAGTTTATTATCTTGCAAATAATCAACAATGCATGATTTTATTATGAAGTTAGAAGTGACAAAATGTCACATCAAGCGCCTTCTAAGCGGCCTCTAACTTTCGATGGTCAAGATCAACCCCACCGAGATCAACGACGAAGGATCCATTTCGGGCCCCCTTCACTGTTTTTGGTTAACGTGGGCAAGACCCCCAAAAAGGTGGTTTTAATGGCCACTCATTTTCTCTTACGTGGTAAAACGACATGATTTCAGGTCCCCTTAGCACAAAACCATGACCTGCTCACCATAAGAAATACACCAACGGTTTTGACCTGTCAACTCATTCATCACTGCACCTTCCACATCCGCTTTTCCTCATTCAGTTCCATGCCTCCAGCTCATCCACCACCTCAATTATCAGTTTCCCTCTGTCCACTCAATTACTGCCACATAGTGATCCATTACACCGCTCCTGTCCTGTTGGCCATTAACTCCTTAAACCCATTGTAAAATTACCATTCTTGTAATAAATCTCCTACGGTAATATTTAAATAGTAAATTGTAAATTACCTACAAATAACCTGTTTAAGTGATGATAATAATTTTCTTTCCTCTGATCCTATTTCCTGCTAATTCCCTTCCTCTGTAAATTTCCCCTGTTCAAAAAGCTACTGCAACCTTTCTTCATCCATCTCAATTACCTTAAGCTCATCTTCCAGCATAATGGCTCCCATAGTCAAAACCCAGAAAAACATTGAAGAAGCAAGCCCCTCCATCGCCCCCGTTGATCTAGAGTGGATTCCCGTGGCTGATGCCCCGTTTAAAGTTTCAGATTATGAGTGTGAATTTGATTTTATCAAATTACACCCATGGTTAAAACAAAAATACATTAACCAAGGGGATCAAATCAGGTTCTAGGAGACTCATTTTCCCCTTTTTTCATTCCCAAAAACTCATAGCTTCCAAGATCTGATAACCTGGTGCCAAGCCCATTATGAATATGTACAGAGAGTAGCAATGGCTCAAAATGGAGACATGCTGATTACCATTAATGCTCAGAACATCAACCAGATGTTAAAGGCCCCCTCTTCTGATTCCCTGAGCTTTTTCTCACCAGCAACCCTTGATCCGAATTGGATCCATGAAGAATAATCAAAGTACTATGACTGTATCAGATCAGGACAAACTTCGTATTCAAGAGCGCAGAGCAATCAGAAAAACCTCTGAACAATGACAGTTGGTAGCCAGTGTGGAATGACGAGGACCTCGGTCAAAGCGCGCTGACCGAGGCCCATGGAGACTGCGCAGGAGGCGAAAATGGCACTTGGGAAGCCCAAGTCGGGAAAAGGAGGCAGTTTCTAATCGCTGGGAAAAACCCCTCGAGAAGGAAAGGCCTCGAAGCACTCGATCACATGGAAGCCGGAAAAACTGTGGCGAAAGTGCTAAAGGCTAAAGGTGGGACCCGTGCTCCAAAATCGGTAGTATATCAGGGGCATCCTTGTGTGGTAAGCGGATTTGGCTTAAACCTAGCGTTTCCATTCAACACCTGAGGCATGGTAGGCAGAGGAGAGAGAAAATCGTCGCTCATCGCACGCTAACAGTCGAGCAAGTCAACCACGTGAAATGTGCGAATGACGTTGGATCTAGGGGCTCTAGATCTAACGGCTGAGAATGCGCCTGATGAAAGAACCAGATTTGACAGGGGATTAAGTCGAGATCTACAAGGATTTGAGGTTCGATTTGATCGTTGAGGTGGCAGATGACTCATTCTATAATGTAACGGAAGAACCAATCCAATGAGGAAAAGCTGACGCAGTTCACGAGAGGACAAGTGGCCACTCCCTATGAGCTGATTACCATGATGCAAAGACAGGGAGTTCCAAGTGAACAACATCAGGCGATCTGACGAAGGTGGAAGGGGAATCGAGCAATCATGAGATCGATTGGCTTTAAAGCCATGAACAGAGAACAGAAAAGACCGAGAGAGAGAGAGAGAGAGAGAGAGAGAGAGAGAGAAAGAGAGAGAGAGAGAGAGGAAGGACCAGGGAGAAGAAGACAGAGTCAGAGAAGTGAAAAGACAGTGAAGCAAAAAGCAGAAAGACAGAAGGCTGAGCTGACCAAAGGCAACGTCGAGCACCAAAGAACTTGAGAGGTTCAAGCCATCCCTGAGCGGACCTGTCAGGAATTGAGTACCATATTGGGCTCCTCCCTTTAAAGACCAGAAAGGTCAAGTTCTGGTAAGGAAAAGAGTCTATGTACTCTAGTGGCTTGGGGGATCCAAGAACCACCCTACCAAACATTGTTTTGTTTCAGGAGACTCAATCTGAGCTCCTCATTGTAATTATCTGCCTTAAAGACACAATAAAAGAAGGCCACTACTGAAAGCTGGACCAGAGACATAGCCCTGTAGGATAGGGTGAACTCCTTATTAATTGTTGTGTTCTTGTATTTTCTTACTGTGTTTCTCTTGTTGTTTTCCATTTTCTAGTGTCTATGTATTTTGCAATCCGCTCGATCCATTGCCTAAAATAACATAGACACACACCAACACATGAGTCTATAATACCTTCATTCAATAATTCTCTAACTGAGATCACTCAAAGGGTGATTTCCAGATCAAGTGGTATTAGAGCTCTGGGCTGTAAGGTTAGACAAGCTTGTGTTGGTTTAGCTGTGAATGCTCACTAGATCAAAGCTCAAATTAGGAGAAGGAGAGTTGGTCGAAACTAATCCTAAAATTGGGAGAGTCTATCCTCGGAAGACAATGTCAGAGGAAGGTTCTATGGGACCAGACCCTCAATTCATAGAAAGCTTCCTGGCCATAAATTCCATGGTAGAAGAAATGTATAAGGACTTTAGAAAACACAAGGATGAAGATTCATCAGGCTCTAAACAAGAAAAAGGAGAAGATGAATCACACTTCCATGACCACTCAAAAGGAAAAGGGAAAGAGGAAAGCTTTCTCACACCTCCTAATAGTCCTGTACATAACAAGAAAGCATCTTTGATTAAGCTAGATGTTAAATTTGATTTTCCTATATATGATGGAGAGTTAAATGCAGAAAAGTTGGAAAATTAGATTAGACAAATTGATGTGTATTGCAGAGTGCAGAACATCGACTTAGACAAGAGCAAGATTTAGCTGGCAACCCCACGCCTTGGTTTGGTGGGAAGGCAGAACCCAAGCTGACATGAAAAGACATGGTAAGACCATCTCTGTCTGGAGTGAATTTGTGTCTGCGATCAAAAATCAGTTCTATCCATTGGCCTCCATGCAACAAGCCATGATGAGTTGGCAGACTTTTCGACAGTTGAAAGGGAAAAATGTGCAACGGTACACTCAAGAATTTAGAAAGAGAGCATTGATTCTAGGAATCTCATTAGACTCACTTGAAACTCTTTCGAAGTACATTGGTGGTCTACACAGCTACATGAGGCACACCATCCTCATGTTTAATCCCACAAGTATAGATGAGGTATCTATACAAGCTACTCATCTAGAAGTTAGAGGAAAGAATGGAAATCCATAAGTTGGGGAACCATCCCAACCCACTGCAAGCAAGATAAAGGAGAAAAGAAGGCAGAAGTGGAAAGCAAGGAAGGCTAACACTGCATAGAAAATCAAAGCTTCATGCACTCGCTGTAAAAAGGATGGGCATGATGATGAGCATTGTTGGATTCTGCATCCAGAGCTAAGACCTAAGAAGTTCAAGGGTAATAAGAAGAAGACTGTTGTAGCTATTCAGAAAGATTTGGGGTCAGACTCAGGAGATGAAACAAACATTGCAGCCACAAGAATAAAAGGTAAGAATTCTGAAGCATCTACTAGTAATTGTGCACAATCTATTACTGATGAAGAAAATGAGAGAAAAAGACATGAGCTTTTCCATATTCGAGTTATTTCCAAACATCAAAAGATTGATACTTTGTTTGACAGTGGCTCACAAGTAAATTTATTTTTTGAAGCAATTGTAAAGAAATTGGGATTAGCAACTACACCTCACAAGAAACCATACCAATTAGGATGGTTGGATGATAAAGCACAACTACAAATGACTAGACAATGCAAACTCAAGTTTTCTTTTGGGTCATCATTTGTAGATGAGGTTGAGTTAGACATAATTCCTCTGGATATATGTGGAATTGTTTTAGGAAGTCCTTACTTGTATGATAGAAAAGCTATTTTCTATAGAGCTGAGAACAAGTATCTACTTGTTAAAGATGGAATCGAATACTTTGTAAGAGATCATAAGTTGAAGAATAGTTATATTCTCATAAACTCAGGGCAGATGAAAAGAATGATAAATTCATGCAAACAATTCTTATGGATGGTTGTAAAGGAAAATAAACCTAATAAAGCCAATGTATTTGAGGGCTATAATGCTAAACAACAAGCTGATTTAGAAAAGGTTGTTCCAGAGTATGATATCTTGTTTCAAGAACCTAAAGGTCTGCCACCCAAAAAGGAAATAGTACATGCTATTATTTTGCAGCAAGATGCTCCTTTGCCTAACATTAGAATGTACAGGTTTTCTGCTTTAGAGAATGATGAAATCAAGAAGCAGGTGCAGGAGTTGCTTGAGAAGGGATTTATCGGGCCTAGTACATCACCATGTGGGTCACCATTCATTTTGGTGAGAAAGAAAGATGGCTCGTGGAGAATGTGCATTAATTACCGAGAACTCAATAAGATAACAATAAAAAATCGTTATCCCCTTCCTCACATAGATGATATTTTAGATCAATTTAAGGAAACTATTTTTTTTCACCAAGCTAGACTTGCACAGTGGATACCATCAGGTCAGAGTTGCAGAACAAGATGCATGAAAGACTGCTTTCAAAACAAAGAAGGGATTGTATGATTGGCTGGTTATGCCTTTTGGCTCAACTAACGCTCCCGCTACTTTCATGAGATTAATGAATGATGCACTCAGACCTTTTCTTGATGATTTTATTATTGTGTATTTAGATGACATTCTGATTTTTAGTAAAACGTGGGAAGAACACTTAAAGAATGTTAAGCAGATACTAGATGTTTTGAAAAGAGAAAAACTTCATGTTAAACTCTCAAAATGTGAATTTGGAAAAACATCTCTGAATTATTTGGGTCATATAGTAGGGGGTGGTGAATTGAAAATAGATCCCTCTAAGGTGGCAGTCATTGTAAATTGGCCTAAACCCAAGCCTTCTACAGAAGTGAGAAGCTTCTTAGGGGCAACACAGTATTGGAGGAAGTTCATTTCTAACTTTTCCTCAATTGCAACTCCCTTACATGATTTAACAGGATTGAACAAGGTATTTCAGTGGGGAGGCAAACATCAGAAAGCCTTTGAAACCTTGAAGGAAAAGATTAGTACAACACCTGTAATAGCACTGCCTGATCTGCAAAGACCATTTGAGATCCAAACAAATGCCAGTGATTATGCCATGGGAGCAGTGTTAACACAACACAGTAAACCCATATGTTATCATTCTGAGACTTTTAATCCTGCAATAGTTAACTATCCTACATATGATAACGAATTGTATGCATTAGTTCAGACTGTGAAAAAGTGGAAACATTACTTAATGGGAAAAGAGACAGTAATACATACTGATCATCAACCACTTCAATATATACACTCCCAAACTAAGTTGCAGCAATCAAGGAACTATAGATGGATGGGTTTTCTACAACAGTTTCATTTAGTCATTAGATATAAAAAGGGCATACACAATAAAGTTGCAGATATATTATCTAGAAATATTATAAATGCATATACTATACTTAAGCATAATTATGTGCTACATGAAAGCTACATTGAACAATAAACTCAAGATATAGACTTTATGCAACTTTAAGTCAAGGCAAAAGAGTAGAAGAATTGGATTATCATGTAAAGGACCGACTCTTATATCATTGTGGGAATTTATGCATTCCACAAACTGAGAGAGTAAAGATAATTAGAGAAGCACACACTTTTATGATATTAGGTCATTTTGGGGTAAGTAAAACAGTTGCACAGTTGCAAAGATTTTGTTATTGGCCAAAAATGAATGAGACAGTTTCTATATATGTAAGAGGGTGTACTGTGTGCTAAAAGCATGTCCGACAAGAGAAAACTAGGCTTGTACACTCCATTACTAGTACCTTCTCACCCTTGGGAAAGTGTTTCCATGGATTTTGTTGGAGGATTGCCTAAATCGAGGAAAGGTCATGATTATCTATGTGTTGTTGTGGATAGGTTCAGAAAAATGTGTATTTTGATACCTTGTAATAAACAGATTACTGCTGAACAAACCACAAAACTGTTCTTTGAACATGTATGGGTTCATTTTGGATTACCCACTTCCATTGTATCTGATCGAGACACTTGATTTGTGGTGAAGCTTTGGTCAAGTCTGTGGGAACTGATGGACACAAAACTGAAGAAAAGCACATCTTTTCATCCACAAACTGATGGCCATAGAGAAGTAGTTAACAGGACAGTGATCCAGTTACTCAGAGGATCTTGCAGTAAACATCCTAAGCTTTGGGATGAACATTTGTGTTATGTGCAACATCTAGTGGAATGTTTTTTTTTTTTAAATTCCACTAAATTAAGTAAATTGAAAATATGTTTTTTTTAAGTTTGATTTTTTTTAATTTTAATTGAATATTTATTAATATATAAATCAATTTCTCATATATATAGGTAATTATTCTAAATTAATTTTCATTCTTCTAAAAAAAATTTAAAATTATTTATTAAAAAAGAACGTTGCAGGTATGTTAAAACTCACTCTAAATTGAGCTTGAAACACTTGCTTTAGGGACAATCTACTAAAAACAATATTAAATTTGTGCTCGATTTATTTAACAGTTTGTATGTATGGCATGTTTATATGACTGTATGAAATTGTTCCATATGATTGTACAAAATTGTGCGATATCTATACGCAAGCATGCATTGTCAAAATTGCATCTTTCCTTGGTTCTCCATTAGTTTGTGTGAAAACCACTATCTCTACCTATCTTTATACTTTCTCCCAAGACCAAAGCCCTAATATATTTTTTAGTTTACTCCTATTCCATGTCATGGATGCATGAAATATAGCTTAATATATTTTTTAGTTTACTCCTATTCCATGTCATGGATGCATGAAATATAGTTTTATAGACTTATTTCAGTGAAGGTTCACTTTCTTTTATTAAGTCAATTCTAAAATAAAATTACTATTTTAAATTTGATTTTTCCAAAATATTTGAAATGACATCTTCTTTGTTCACACTAAACTTGTTTAGAGATTCCTATTCAAGCAATAATTCTAAAAGCTTCTTCTTAGTAAGGAAGGAATTATGTACCAATCCAAGTCTACTTTTGAATTCATCAAACTTCCTTCTTGCCAAGTGCTTGGTAAGAATATTTAACTATTAGTTGATATGTGGGAATATACTAAAGCTTCTTTGCTCCCTTCTAAACACTCTCTCATATTAAGTTCCAAAACCTCTTAGAAGAAAATTTATAGTGAAAATGTCAAGTGACCTATTTACCCCATAAATCACATTTTGGCTTCAACCTTAAAACTCCGTGAATGACCCTAAGTCTCTTCCTCGGCTTCTCCTTTGCATCTCAAGTCTCTACACTAAACTCTATGAATGACTCCTTTTATCCAAAAGACACCATTCAAATCTAAGTAACACTCAAGTTTAAGATAAAACAATTCTAAATATAATAAAAATGTAAATTATTTCAACATTATACATGTATATAAATATTAATATGTAATGTGTTAATATAAATATAACTGATTGTGCACAACGTGTAATTAATACTCGTTCCATGCAAAATCCTTCAACATCAAGACACATAAGCGTAAGTAAAAAATTTCACTTATAAGTGCGAATGAAGCACAAAAAATGACCAGTTCTAGAAATAAGTATGCTTTATTGTTTTTAAGAGAAAATCAATCAATAGAAGAGTCAGTGAGAGGATAGTCGTCCATGGAGGGGTGTACTCGAAACCAAAACAACAACTAGAAGAGTTGTTACAAGAACACGAGGATGTTTTCTAGGAACCTAAAGGGTTACCACCCAAGAGAGAAGTGGAACATGAGATGCATCTATTGCCAAAATCCCCATTACCAAACATTGGGGTGTATAGGTAG
>APFE031226015.1:0-24174 GCA_000404065.3 Pinus taeda | reverse complement strand
CCTCTGTAAGGCATCATTTTCAGCTCTGAGATGCTGAATGATCTCCTTTGCCTCTCGGCTAGGAGAACTGGCCTCATTACAAATTTACATACAACCATATAGAGTGTTTTTCCTTGCACAATTTGATCGTTACAAGCACATTCATGATGTTTCCCAACTAATCCAGCAGCTATTCACAAGTTTGAAGGGCCTACCTCAAACAATTTGATGAAGTGAAGGAGCTTGAGCAATTCTAAAATGAGCTAGGGAAAACTAGCTTGACATGTCGCGCAGCATACCCAACATGTCGCTCACCTCCCAACATGTCACGCCCATTCAAAATTACACTCTGTGAGCCTCTCTGACATGTTGCGCGCAGCCCAACATGTCGCACAACTAATTTGACATGTCGCGCACCTGTCCTGAGCTCGATTTTGCCTCAATTCTCTTGGAAGTGTGCCCAATCACTCTTGCAAGGGTTATGAATACACAATGAGAGTGCAAGGAGGGAGTTTGGGCCTTTATAAATTTCATTTGAAAAAATTTCATGCCCAAAACCCACTTTCTAATGTTTTCTCATGACACTTTTAAACTTTACATGCTGTTGTCTTTTTGGTTTCCTTTTGTCCTGAAATTGACTGATTTAGTGCTTTTGCTTGATTCTTTTTGCAGGAAGATCATCTGAGGGACCTTGGCAAGGGGACCAGGGTTGCATTTTGTTGATTGAAGACTTTTGAAATTCCATCACTTTTTTACAAATAAATGAAAAATGACCTTGGCTTTAAAAACAAAGTTTTTAAATCCAAGGTGAATATTAACTGTTCCAGATAGAAGAGACACCTTTACAATCATCCCTCTGGCTTACTGAACACTCATTGACTTTCAAACACATGACCTTGTAATATTTTTGACCAAAACCCTAGACCTAGGAAATTGACCTCAAGAGAAGACAAGACAAGCTTGAAAGAGCTTTAATAACTGAAATGACTTAAACTAGCAATGCCAAGAGGGGTATAAACACATCAGCTCCTCCATCAGGGTTATGGCATGCCTAATGGGATGCAAAAATTGACACTGATGAGACACCTACCTATGAAAATGCAAAGAGTTTTGATCGCTGATGGAGGGCTCAAGACCGACTCTAACACACACCATGTCAGCCTCCCAAATCTTCAACCCCTTCCAGCGACTTCGACTAGGCAGCAGCTTCCGGCAACATGCAGCTTTCGGCAAACAATGAAATCTTAGGAGAGTTCAATCTCCCAACCTAGACCACAAAACATAGAGAGACAGACACCAAAATTTTGATTTTCTTCTTTTCTAGAGACTTCCCCAAACTTGCACTTCTTTTGTCTTCCCGGAAACAGACTTCACACTTCTCCAGCTCTTCTTGAGATATCGAACTTGCTTGAGAGTGTGTGATCCAAATGACTTCGACCTCCTTCAATATAGGCTTCTTGTGAGTCGAATGGGGGTCCTTAGGCCAACTTGATCTCCCTTAAACCGACATGATGTGGAGGGTACATAATTCATATTTGACTTGTTACAAAACCTTTTTACATGATTTGAAAGCCCAAGAAGGGTCTCTTCGAATGTACAATGATTTTATAAACTCAATATTAATCCTAAAGTCCACAATGGGGATTTTGACTAATATAATGATGACCTAAGCATGAAACCCATGCTTTAATAAGTCATTGTTACAATAATAAAAATTCTTTTCTTTATTCTTTTGACAAGTACATTACAAAATGACTCAAGTACATTATTAAAGACCGAACATAGTTACATTTTCTAACACTCCCTCTTAACTAGGCAGGTATTCATAATGTACATATACAATGGAAGATCTCAAACTATATGAAAATATGAAGAACTTTTAGGCACTGCAATGCCATGGACTAGATTCCTGACAATGTATCCAACTAGTCACTCAACAATTTAGGCACCGTAATGCCATGTTCTAGATTCTTGACAGAGGCAATCTATCCAAGTGGGACTAAGGTGGACTCAAGCTTTCAGTCACTCTAGGTACCATTAGGCTTACTTGCTAACCACCAACCCAAACATACAGGTGTGTATCCAAATAAGAGCTCAATAAACAACACCACCTTTTCAATTACGGGATTCTAGACATCAACACAGAGTGTCGACATGATGTATCCCCAGGCAATGCTTTGTGAAAAATCGTTTACCCGATTCCCTACTACAGCAACTAATTAGATTTCTCCTACTTGTTAATTTCTAGATCAAGTTATTTACAGTGTTACACAGTAAACATCGAAATAAAATCTATTGCAGCCTTCACAACATAAAATATTGTTGAAACAAGTACTGAGCAAGAAGGAAATAGCACACACACAATCGACACCGTTGTTTTTGGACAATGTCCTTGGAAAAACCCAATGTGGGAAAACCGATGCAGAAGCTGAGGGTTTTAATTATCATGCATTAGTTTCTGAATACAATCTTTGGATGCCTTACTGTCTATTCGATATAGAGAATCTGACTGATAAAGAAACTAGTGAGAAATAACTCACACTATCACTGGCAAGTCGACCTTGATCCAGCCACTGAATGGCTAGCCCCAAGCTGCCTCTACACAGTGACTGCGCTACTCTGTGTCACAACTGATAGGGACTGCGTCACTCCCTCTGGCTGATCAATCTGCGAGTTGGATGCTCGATCCTTTGGCCCTCCGGTCTCCCACCTCAATTCCTAGCACTAGATCTCATTTGCTCCTCAACGAATTTGTGAATCTCCTCAAGGGCTCTACATTGCCTCTTCTGGATCTCTCTCTGCCTCCTTTGCAATGTATCCCTGGATCAGGAAACTCTCCAACCGGAAAACTATCCTTGCCCCTCACTGCAAGAAATCTCCTTGATGACTTTTCCTGCAACTGCTGCGCTGCTCTCTTGATCTCACTCGATGTGTCTTTCCAAATGTCTATCAAGCCTCTTCTTATAATCTTCTCGTTGATCAATCAACGACCCAAATTAGATTCTAATCAATGGCTCATATCATCTTGACTTGATCCTTGTTTTTCTCTTGAAGATTCACACCCAGTTTAATTAATACACTTTCATTTTTTTAATTTCCTAATCTTAGACTTGGGCATCCATTAAAAATAATTAATAATTTTAATTAAACCTCCTCTGGTTGGAATTTCCCAGAACGATTTTTGGGTATTGTGGAATGTATGTGTCCTAGCCTCCCTGCAAAATCTTGAGGCTAGAGCACATCCGATGCTACTGGAAATCAACATTCCCTCTTAGTGAGGAATGTGCTCTAGTGCTGCAACCAACTAAAGCATAACTCTGTCTCTGCATCATCTCCTGTTGCACTAGTGATGTCTAGCCTCACTGCCCACCAACTACTGCACAACTTTGATTTGTGCTACATTTGAGTTGTCGCTGACTCTGTTGAACTGTTGTCAACTACTACATCTACACTACAACTCTTTTGTTGTTGCCATTGCAACATCTGCAACGGAAACATCCAAAATACTGAACTAACTGTTTTCAATATGATGCATCCGTCGTTCGAGTTCTAACTGATGCTAGACTCTGCATTGTCACTGAAGCCTCTATGCTGCTATTGACTCTGCACTCTGCCAACAACATTTTTGTTGACTCTACTCTGCATTACTCAGACCGCTACTAGCTACTGCATCTATCACTCCAGCTCCTGACTGCACCAATTGACACTAGTCCATCCTGCTACTATTGACTATGGCCTCCCATAGAAAGGCACTGATTAATGAGGTGGACCTTCTCAAGAATCCTACCCATCATGTTGCTCTTTGGGGCTACAACTCCAGATCACCCCACCTCACCCCTGGAGGCATCTCAACAATCATGGCAAACTCTTCCTCCAGCCTAGAAGAAACTCTGTCAATATCAGCGAATGCAGCTTGTTGATCCTGCTTCTCCTCCTTGTCCCTCTTTTTGAGAGTACACTAAGTGTTGTAATGGCCCATCTCACCACACTTGAAGCACTTTATCGTTCAAACGTCCTTTTTCCTCCTGTGCTACTCCCACTGCCCTTTTGATGCAAGGGCTATGTCCACCTCTTCCTTCACAGCCTTCATCCCACTGCTGCAGCCTGCTACTGCCACTGATTGTGGCCTTCACCAGATCACGCCTCATCTCCTCTTGTTGTAGATCAACCCATACACGTTCCCAATCTGGCAGGTGTTCCCTACCCAGGATGCTTTGGACAAATACTTGCCAATCTTCAAAAACTCTATTCAGTGCTAATTGAACAAACTTTGTAGGTTGGGGCCCTCACCCTATTGAAGCCAGTTGATCCCGGACTTCTTGAAGCCTCTTAAGGAAGGGGTCTATTTGCTCCCCTTTCTTCATCCTCGTGCATCTCAACTTCTCTTCTAAGTACATTTTTCGCTGCTCGGAAGATCCTTCATATAGCGTAGCTAAGGCTTCCCACATCTATCGGACAGTATCATTGCCGGCTATCTACATGATCTCGAACCCCGTTGAGAATGATCCTCTTAATTTTCGCCATCTCAATATTGTACTTCTTGAGTGGATCTACATCGGCGGGCACAACCACCTATTGACATACATCTTGAGATCATGCTCATCTAGAAGGCAGGAGATCCTAGCCTTCCAGATCACATAGTTGAAGGCTCCGTCCAACCGATCTTGATCTCTCAATCTAGTTGTTGCCATCTCTCCAAAAAAAGTCAAACTACTCCCTCTTATCCTCTGCGCAGCTGCTGCCTAGCTATTCGCACTCCCTTTTGGAGTGAGAAATCCCGCACACAACTATTGTTGCTCTGCTTAGAAAAATTCAAACTTCTTGGCTAGAAGTTCTCTAAAGAAGAAATTCCCTCAGTATGTGCCTTCTTTTTCTGATGCTTTTTTGCCTAGCAACTGTTGTAGAAAAACTGCGTCCCACCTGAAGACTGCTCAATGCTAAAGCTGTTGTTGCACTGCTCCCTCTACCGCTGACAAATCTCAATCTAGAAAATATCTCTCTCGAGTCACTCAAAGAGAGATTTTTCCTTGAGAATCTTGCCCTCCTCGCACTAGACTGCGCAATCCTTCTGGGGATTCGATCTGCTGCCTACGCACCTCCTCGATCTCCCTCTTCAGCTTAGCGCTAGGCTCTTCCGGCTCTACTTTCCTGCTTCACCTACCCTCTGATACCAAGTGAAAAATCAGTTACCCGATTCCCTACTACAACTGATTAGATTTCTCCTACTTGTTAATTTCTAAATCAAGTTATTTACAGTGTTACATAGTAAAAATAGAAATAAAATCTACTGCAACCTTCACAACATAAAACACTGTTGAAACAAGTACTAAGCAAGAAGGAAATAACACACACACAATTGACACTCTCGTTTTTGGACAATGTCCATAAAAAAACCCAATGTGGGAAAACCAGTGCAGCAGCTGAGGGTTTAAATTATTATGCAGTAGTTTCTAAATACAATCTTTGGATGCCTCACTGACTATCCGCTACAGAGAATCTGCTTGGTAGAGAAATTAGTGAGAAATACCTCACACTATCACTGGCGATTCGACATTGATCCAGCCAATAAATGGCTAGCCCAAGCTGCCTTTGCACAGTCACTGCGTTGCTCTGTGTCACAACTGATAGGGACTGTGTCACTCCCTCTGGCTGATCGATCTGTTGGTTGGATGCTCAATTCTCTAGCCCTCCGATCTCACAGCCTAGTTCCTGGCACTGGATGTGATCTAATCCTTAGCAAATTTGTGAATCTCCTCAAGGGCTCTATGCTACCTCAGCGTGGCTTTACGTTGCCCAACGTGACTCTATGCTGCCTCTTTTGGATCTCTCTCTACCTCTTCTATAACGTATCCCTGGATTAGGAAACTCTCCAACCAGAAAACTATGCCTGCCCCTCACTGCAAGAAATCTCCTCAATGACTTCTCCTGCAACTGTTGCGCTGCTCTCTTGAGAAATCCATCTCTTGATCTCACTCGATGTGTTTTTCCAAATGCCCATCAAACCTCTTCTTATAATCTTCTCGTTGATCAATAAACAGCCCAGATTAGATTCTAATCAATGGCTCAGATTATCTTGACTTGATCCTCGTCTTTCTCTAGAAGATTCACACCCAGTTTAATTAATACACATCAATTATTTTAATTTCATAAGTTTAGACTTATGCATCCATTAAAAATAATTATAATTTTAATTAAACCTCCTTCGGGTGGAATTTCCCAAAATGATTTTTGGGTATTGTGGAATGCATGTGTTCTATCCTCCCTAGACAATCTTGAGGCTAGAGAACATTTGATGCTACCAGAAATCAACATGCTTCACTCGCAAAGCCTCAGCAAATCTCTTCCATATCTTTATCATTAATGCAATCACCAATATCTACCAAACCCAATAGGTTCCTTAGATATTCGAACTTCTTATTAGGAAGAGCCTTTGTCAGAATGTTTGCTACCTGTTCATCTATCAGAACATACTCTAACTGCACAATCCCATACAGCACCAAGTTCCTAATAAAGTGGAACTTATTATTGATATGTTTTGTCCTCGAATGAAACACGGGATCTCCAAACATCTTGTAACAAATTTGATTGTCACAATTAATCACAATAGGACCCAGAGACTTCTTGAACAAATCTGTCAGAAGCTTCCTTAACCAAACAACCTATTTTCCTACTTCACATGCAACAACATATTCTTCCTCGACACTACTCAATGCAACGATATCTTACTTCCTACTCATCCATGTGATCATAGCACCTCCTAGACTAAAGCATCCTCAGGTAGTGCTCCTTCCATCGGTTTTACTGCCACCCCAATCAGAGTTTTTGAAGCCAATTAGTTTGACTTCCTTACTATCATACTTTAGGCGGTGATGTATATTGCCACGAAGATACCTCAATATATGTTCGGCAACTATCTAGTGATCATGAAGTGACTCCAACTGAAACTAAGAAACTTCACTGTAAAACATATATTTGGCCTAGGATTTACCAAATACATCAGGGAACCCACTAGTTGTAGATATGAAGTAGGATCCATGAGATTAGAGTTAAATCTCCTCAACTTATTGAAGTTGGTGATCATAGGAGTAATCATCGGCTTGGAGTCCATCGTCCAAATTTCTGCAATAACTTGATGATGTATTTTCCTTACCCCAAATATATCTCCCCAACTCTCTGCCATACTTCTAGACCTAGGCAGTAATGCATTAGTCCTAGATCCTTCATATCAAATTCAACTACCAACATTTTCTTGCATTCTTGAATTCTTCGTTCTACACCAGTGATGTAATAGATCATCCACATATAATAGAATAATGATGGGCTCATTATTCACGACCTTGATATATAGATTTCGATTAGCAGTACTCTTCACGAACCCAATTCTAAAAAGATATGCATCCATTCTTCCATACCATGCCCTCAGTGCATGCTTCAAGTCATATAGGGCCTTCTTGAGTCTACAAACATAAGAGTCCATGCTATTCACTTCAAATCCTTCAGGTTGTTCGATGTACACTTCCTCATCAATGGTCCCATCTAGAAATGTGGTCTTGAATTCCATTTGATGGATATTCCACCCCATTGTAATAGCCAATGAAACCAACGATCTAATGGTAGTGTACCTCGTTGTAGGTGCAAAGGTTTCTTCATAGTCAATGCCCTCCTTTTGAGAGAAACCCCTTGTGACAAACCTTCCTTTGTACTTGTCTATACTTCCATCAATAGCATCTTTGATCTTATAGATCCACTTCAATGTGACAACCGATTTGTCACTAGGTCTAGGAACAATTTCCCAAACCCCATTCTTCATGGTGGATTGATATTCTTCCTACATAGATTTATTCAAAACCTCTTCATGCTCAGCTTCTTGGAATGTAGATGGTTTGGCTTCAATCAACTTTGTCATATATGCAATATAACCAAAAGACCTTTTTGGTTTCTTACTTTACCTGGAGGACCCTTTTGCAGCTTCATGTCCTTCAGCATCTTCTAATGTAGCTTTCAACCAATTTGGTCTCTTCCTTGTGGTTGGGACAACCACTGGTTGAATAGGCTCACTTGGTCCCTCTTCATCATTTGAGGTAGAGTTCTCACGATGAACTTCTTCTTCTTCAAATACGGGAACTTCTTCGTTATCAGAATCAATAAGAATATCCTTTGATTTCTTGTAAGCTTGATTTTCATTGAATATGACATCCCTGCTTACTTCAATGTGTCTTCCTTCCTTTATGTAAATTCTATATGCTTTTGAGAAAAGATTATAGCCAACAAATATTCCCTTGATGCTTGTCAAGTCCAACTTCTTTCGTTTGTCTTTCAGAACATGAATATATGTTATAATGTTGGACTTCCAAATATACGGAGATGATCCACACTCGGCTTCTTCCCTGTGAATACTTCTTCGGCTGTAGTATTATCAAGACTCTTATGAGGACTTCTATTTTGAATGTACACGTCAGTCATCGTTGCTTCACCCAATAAGAACTTTGGTAGATCATGATCAAGGAGCATCGTTCGAATGCCTTCTTCAATTGACCTATTCTTCCTTTCGACCAATCCATTTTGTTCGGGATAGTAGGGAACAATGAGCTTCCTCTTAATACCAACATCCTTACAATATGAAATTAACTCTTTAGAAGTCTATTCCCCACGATTGTTAGACCTTAAGAGTTTTTATCTTTCTTTCGGTTAGGATTTCCACTTCAGCCTTGAACTCCTTGAACTTGTCAAAAAATTCATCTTTAGTTTTGAGTAGATAGAGCCATGTCTTCCTCGAATGATCATCAACAAATGTTACATGGTAGAGATGACCTCCAAGTGATTTGTCAGGCATGGGACTACATACATCGAAATGGATGAGATCTAATATTTCTATAGATCTAGTTTCACTATTATGAAATGGCTTTCTAGTATGCTTCCCCAAAGAGCATCCCTTGCACACACCTTCAAGATCTAACTTCATATCAGGAATACCATAAGCCAGTTGACTAAGAGTAAGGATGACCCTATAATGAAGATGACTCCTTTGATAGTGTGTGAAGTTGCTTGCTTTCACCTGTCATGTGTCTCAATGCTCCACTATCAATGATCCATGCATTGTCATCAGTAAGAGAACCTATAAGGGAAACCAAGAATCCTTGACTCTTGACTTTGTTGAATAAGTAATAGACAATGTTCTTGATCCATCTTCCAACAAGGTTGTAACCCAATCTTATCTAGTTCACCATAGAGGAAGAATCCATGCCAACAAAGTGATCGTCGACTTCTCTTGACCTTAGCTTTGATACCATCTTGGAAAATCAAAGATATTATATTAGGGTTTGATTCTCCTTTCTTGATAATTACTTGTGAGTGTGTTGGCTTCTTCTACTTCTTTATTATCTTATCTCTCATCAAGCAATCATACATGTATGAATATCGCAAAACAAGAGACACAAGCTATATGCACATGCCAAGGCAAAACCCCCCTTGAAGGGAAAACCCGGTCAAAATAATTCTTTCTTTCAATAGTATTCTTTGAGACTTTTTACCCTAGACCAAGACCAGACTTTCCCTCCACACCATGTCAGCCTCCCAGATCTTCGACCCCATCCAGCAACTTCGCCTAGGCAGCAGCTTCATGCAACATGCGGCTTCCAACAACAACGAAACCTTAGGAGACTTCAATCTCCAAACCTAGACCACGAAACAAAGAAAGAGAGGCAACAAAAGTTCGATTTTCTTCTTCTCTAGAGACTTCCCCAAACTCGCACTTCTTTCGTCCTCCCAGCAACAGACTTCGCACTTCTCCATCTCTTCTTGAGATATCGAAATTACTTGAGACTCGAGAGTGAGTGATCCAAATGAATTCGACCTCCTTCAATATATAATCTTCTTGTGGGTTGAACGGGGGCCCTTAGGCCAACTTGATCTCCCTTAGGCCGAAATGATGTGGAGGGTACATAATTTATATTTGACTTGATACAAAATATTTTTACATGATTCGAAATCCCAAGAAGGGTCTCTTCGAATGTACAATGATTCTATAAACTCAATATTAATCCTAGAAGTCCACAATGGGGACTTTGGCTAATGTAGTAATGACCCAAGCATGAAACCCATGCTTAAATAAGTCATTGTTACAATAATAAAAATTCTTTTCTTTATTCTTTTGACAAGTACATTATAGAATGACTCAAGAACATTATTGAAGACCGAACATAGTTACCTTTTCTAACAAAATTTGCCTCCATCCAATGTGTTGAAACTGTCTGCGGAGGATACGAATGCATGCCCCTAAGGACAACCAACTTGCCATTCGGCCCAGTGAACTCCATCTCTAGCTTCCTCCAATCGGTGGTGACTTGGCCAAGGGAGTATAGCCACTGGACACCCATCACTACGTTGGTGTCCGGTACATCCACTACGAAGAAAGGGCCTGTCATCGAGTAGTTCCCCATGGTCATTATCAAAGCGGGAACATACCGAGTGCACTACATTGTCCTGTCCCATGACACCAGAACGAAAAACCCCTCAAAACTTTGTTGTGGTGATGCCCCTCCTCTAAACCATCTGAGCATCAATCAAGTTATGGGTAGCCCCATTGTCTACTAGGACTGAGACACGCTGCCCCTGCACTGTGCCTCTAATCCTCAGAGTCAGAAATTTGGGGACCCCACATAAGGAAGCAAGGACTCCCCCAGATGGTGTAAAAGATGCTCTCCCATGTGGTGGTGGTGGTCTCCTCTTTCCTGGACCCTCAGTGTCTCCCCCACCATACTCTAGCTCTACATTATCATCCTGATCACTATCTGAAAAGACCTCAATATAATGGGCTTTGCCCACTGTTTACTGATGGTCTGGACCCTGGTGCACATTGCTCCCGAAAAGTAAAACATAGTTTCCTCCTCCTAAGGTCCCTCTTTAATGATCCTTAATAGGAATACAAGTGATAACAAGCAAATAATACATGTAGCAAATTACAAAAATGAAATATTCAACAAACACCCATATAAAAGCTGCAAATGGAGAACTTCTGAACCATTTTATTATATTTTTGCAAGTCAAATACAATAGATGAAGGAATGGTGCACCTAGGCTTGTCTAAAGGACAAGCAGGACCAAACCCAAATAGGAAAATGGCTAAGCTGAAGGTTTCCCTGCTACTGCATTAATTTGCACTACGCTACCCAAAAATCGCTACTATGCTGAAGTTCGAATGGCTGGAAGGTGCACTGAAACTACCCATAAATTTATATGCTTTTAACCCCCGACTCCTTGGCCAAAACCCACAAAAACCCAAAAATGGTTTGGCCCAATTTGGACTTCCCAAAATTGACCCCCAAAGGCACTATCCAATTCCCAGCGATTCTACATTGTCTGCTGCAAAGATACAACTTAAAACCCCACCTCCGGTGCTCAGAAAATTATGAAATTTTATATTTGGGATCCTTGTCAAAAACCCAGCAAAACCCATAAAGGATTTGGCTGGTTTAGACTTTTGATTTTCAACCCCCTTGGAGCCTTATCTCAACTCTAGCTGCCAATTTCAACTTGCTGGAAACTGCCTGTAAATCCACCTGAAAACTTCTCCAAAATGTTGATTTCACCCGTGCCATCCAATCCCTAAATCCCCAGATGATCTCTTGGCCCAACTCAGCTGCTCCCAAGTACCACAAAAATCTGTTGTGTGGCCTCTACGCTGTCCCCCAGCCCAGTAGTTCGAATTGCTAGAATGTTGGCTCAGCTGGCTATAAAACTCAGAAAAAACATTGGTCTAATGCTGCTATCTTAGCTCCCCAACTCCCGGACAAGCAATCAGATCAATGCTTGCCTCAATCTCCCTTTGCGTGTTTCCTAGCTGCCCAGAAATACACACTCCTTGCTTTGCGCTGGTTGGTGGTGCTATGTCACTGCCCCGGAACTCCTGAAATCCTTGTAGAATTGCCTCTCTAGGGCGGGCACGGATGGTCCTCGAAGTAGATATTGAATCTCCTGCTTGAGAGATTTCTGGCTAAACAATCGGTTGCCGTGGCTAAACAACATAGTGAACAATCAAATGATTTTGTTTGCAAGATGTATCAAAAAATCCCAAAATGAGAGTTGCCCCCTCCTTATAACTCCTTGGACGTCCCTTGCCTTATTTGGGCACCTCCATCCACCTATTCGACTTTCCCTCCAAGCTATTCGAATGGGCCAATTCGAATTCCCATGTAGGTGGACCCCACATTCCACTAGCAACCAAATTAAGTCAAACTGCCTCCTAAGTCCCTAAGTCGAAAATGATGGGTTCGCTTCCTTAGCCAAAATTGTGCAAAATTGTGTAGCAGTGCCTTGTTACAAATGTGTTTGAGAAGGGACATGACAATCCTCCCCTCCCAAATGTTGCTTGCCCTCAAGCAAACTCAAAGATGGGTGCTCCAATATGTGCTCACCCTCCTAGGTGACATCCTCATATGACAAATTCTTCCAATGCTCCAAAAATTGCTTGTCCTCAATCAATGCCTGAACGAGCATCCTCTCTAATTGTTGCTCCCCATTGTCACTGCAACATGTTCCAAGGTCCCAAACGTGCCATTAAATCGTCCCTGACCTCAACACTGTCCTAATACGAAAGAATCCTTCAATACCAAGATCCCAGGCCATCCTATCCAACATGAAGCTCGCCTTGCTCCACTCACTATCCTGCCTAGTGCAAGTACTAGAAGTCCCTTACTCCATCAGTGACTCGCTAAAGCCCAATGGAAGATCTGTATGATCTCCCCCTGAAGTAGTCGATGCATCCCTAAAGGTTATTGAGTTGTGAAGAGTTGTGACGCCCCAGTTCCCTGCCAGTCCCAAAGTGGTGCCACCATGCTAACGTTGCGCTACTCTGACTATGTCATACTTCCCATCGTGCACAGATAGTATCCTCCTCTCTTGGAATTCAATTGGAATACTGAAAGAGGTGAGACACATCTTGCTTGGGCATCTCCATGGCACCAAGGCCTACCAATCCAAATCTAACTCTGAACCTGTGCAGCAATAGAGAATGTCTGCCTCCCCATATGATGAAACCCTCTGTGAACCCCCATATGTCATGCCAACAGAGAACTATATCACTCTCTGCCATGACTCCGCTCATCACGAGTGATCTATCGATCAACTGAATCCCTGCATCACATAGGCAAACCTGCTGCGGCATAGCCCTAACAACTGATGGAATACCTTTGGCCCTTATCTCTAGTCCCTGCATGCTACCCATATATAGGCTCCATTCATCATGAACTAATCTAAGGCATGCTAAATTGTCCGATGCTTGCCACTGTGTAGTACTAATGACTATTGGAAACCACGTGTACCAAACAGCTACCCCGTGAATGCAACCAATAGATAGGTATCTGATACGCGCAATCGACTCAGTGTATAAGGATCCATCCTACTCCTACCAACCATTGCCAATGGTTCGACTACCCGCCCCCTAGAGAATGTGTCGATACAATGTCGGGAACCCGGATACAAACTGGACAACTATCTCAGTCGTAGACAATGTCCCCTGCTCATGCATGGTCCAGACATGCCCTGTGGAAAGAGTGAAATATGTCTCCCCTGTGACCAGCTCCCCAGGCATAGGATCAGTGATGAATGATTTTCCATCCCTGTCGGTGATCACCGCATCCCTCAACCTGTGGTTGTCAACTCGCGCACCAACTTTATGCCCTTGCTGAGAAGTCTCCCCTCTATCGCACCAAGTGTCATCCAAATATCTTGGGTGAGCTCCACGTCCCCTGTTTCTCATACCCAGAGTGTCAAAAGACAACAACCAAATCGCCTGTTCCTGTAAGTGTTGTAGAAGAGGGTCAGGAGTGTGAGTCCCTGCAGATACCATCAAGTATCGCTCATCTGTGTCTCCATCGATCAAGGGTGAACTACACCAAAGGTATGCCTAGTATCTTCGTCCATGGGTGTCCCTGGAGGTAGCACTCCAAGACCTCATTGTGCAGCACCATACGCCATTGCATAGCACCGATCATCCCAGTACTCATGGACATGCCATTATACACTGCAACCTACCCCTATACACTATTGGATACCCTCAGCTGCAGTTATACCATCCTGTACCATCTTGCTTCCTACCTGTGTCACTACACCTGTCACTCCCCGCATGTACTCACTGTGATGTGAGGCACTCCCACTCCGCAACGCAGTCCAACGCACTACAACACACCACCATGCATCTCCATGCCCACCTATAAACCACTGCTCAATGCTAGATGCTCCCACACATCCCTGGATATGATGGCCTAGAGCTATGTCTCTAAGTGTCAGGCCACACCTAATCAGTATCATCACCTCCACCATTGCATCATTATCCCCGCCAATGAATGGACCTTCCCTCCAAATCCCAACTGAGGGGTCCGAGAAGTGACTCTCCCTATGTGCCAACAATCATGCCACCACTTCTCCACTCCTCTATGTCTTTTGTGCCCTGCACAAAAGTGAAGAGACCCCAGCGCCATGCAAGGCACCGTCTGGTGGCCTGCCAATGCCACCTCCTCCGACAAACTCCTGCCAGAGTATGTTGATCACCCAGTGATCCGTGTACAAATGACATAACAAGAAAACCAAAAGAATTTGTCCATAAACTAATCGGCGACTGGTGCTAACCGAGACTCCCCTAGCGAATGTGCATGCTTAACTGCTAAGTCAACTGCACCATCCCAGTTGTACTCAACCGACATACATGGGAAATGATAGGTGGTCCCTCCTAGATCCCAAAGCCAGTTGGGGCTTCCAGCATCCCCAGTACCTGGAAACTCCTGTTGACCTCCACCTGGGTCCACTACCATCTCCATAGTCCACTCCACTGGGTACCAACTTAGAATCTCTCGCCACCCAACCCCAAGAGAGGGATCGAATGCACGAACTCCCGCACATAGAACAACCCCATCATGTGGGTGTTGCACCCTGTGCAACTCAAGTTGTCTCATCTCGCTATCCTGGTCAATACATACAATTTGACTAGGTAGCTCTGTCTCCCTCTATCCAATGGGCCAAGGTAACCTAAAAATGCTGCCAGCCCCATCTATGTATGCTCGAAGAGGGCTGCTCTCACGCTCCAATGTGCACTTTGGCTACACCGGTAGGGAATCCAACTGCTCCCCAATGTGAGTCAATTTGGCGTGGACTCAGCACAAACTGCTCTCATGCCCTCCAGCTCCTCATTTTGCTGCAGAATCGCCTCTCGCACTAATGCAGCCTTGCTTTTTAATGCTAGAAAGTCAGCGTGAAACTGATGGAACTGTCATGGGCATCTATCACCTGTAAACTCAGTGACGGCTCCAGATACCTCAACAAACGTTGACATCTCGTCCAGGGATGGCACCCCCTCAACAAATGGCTTTATGCGAGTAGGCTCTATCCTCTCCACCAGGGTGTCAACTGGGGCTATGAAAGATGTCTCTAATAAAGGTGTCTCCTGCGCCACAACGGGTATATCAATGTGCTTCTCACCATCCTGTGGGTTCTCAGCATCATGCTCAACCTCCTCCTCAGGCTCCTGATATTTAAAGCCAGGTCTCCACCAGCAAAAGCGCCCCTGGTCTCACCCACTACTGACTTTGTCCTTTCTGTTCCTTTTCAGGAGATCTGGTGCCCTGATTTGGTCGACTTTCCCCACACGATGTAGATGGTTGCACCCTCATGGCCTACTCACCTCTAACGTCTTTGTTGTAAGGGTGAGGATGGGTTTGGTTTGTCACCCTCCTCAATTGGGCCAACCTCTCATCGTCCCAATGAATTCTACTCCAGAATTTCTACATACTGGATTTCCCTTGAGCCATGGGTTCGTCTCCTGTTTCTCCCATCACTGTGCACTCATACACAAAGCTTCCATGATCTTCTGGCTAATTTCCCACAGCTGGGCCAAGATCATGCTCTGATAACACTGTAATGATCCTTAATAGGAATATAAGTGATAACAAGCGAATAATACATGCAGCAAATTACAAAAACGAAATATTCAGCAAACACCCATATAAAAGCTACAAATGGAGAACTTCTGAGCCATTTTATTATATTTCTGCAGGTCAAATACAATAGATGATGGAATGGTGCACTTGGTCTTGTCTAAAGGACAAGTACGACCAATCCCAGGTAGGAAAATGGCTGAGTTGAAGGCTGCCCAGTTGCTGCACCAATCTGCACTACGCTACCTAGAAGTCGTTGCTCCACTGAAGTTCGAATGGCTGGAATGTGCACTGAAACTACCTAGAAATTTATATGCTTTTAACCCTAAACTCCTTGGCCAAAACCCACAAAAACCCAAAAATGGTTTGGCCCAATTTGGACTTCCCAAAATTGACCCCCAAAGGCACTATTCAATCCCCAGAAATTCTACACTGTTTGCTGCAAAGATACAGCTTAAAACCCCCCTTTGGTGCTCAGAAAATTATGAAACTTTATATTTGGGATCCTTTCAAAAATCCAGAAAAACCCAGAAAGAATTTTGGCTAGTTTAGACTTCTAATTTTCAACCCCCTTGGAGCCTCACTTTAGCTCTAGCTGCCAATTTTGACTTGCTAGAAACTGCCTGTAAATCCACCTGAAAACTTCTCCAAAATGTTGAGTTCACCCATGCTATCCAATCCCTGAATCCCCGGATGATCCCTTGGCCCAACTCAGCTGCTCCCAAATACCACAAAAATCTGTTGTGTGGCCTCTACGTTGTCCCCCAGCCCCGCAGTTTGAATTCCTAGAATGTTGGCTCAACTGGCTGTAAAACCTAGCAAGAACGTTGGTCTAATTCTACTACCTTAGCTCCCCAACTCCAAAACAAGCAATCAAATCTTTTCTTGCCTCAATCTCCCTCTGCGTGTCTCCTGGCTGCCCAGAAATACACACTCCTTACTCTGCACTGGTTGGTGGTGCTATGTCACTGCCCTTGAACTCTTGAAATCCTTAGCACTGCCTCTCTAGGGCGAGCATAAATGGTCCCCCGAAGTATAGGTTGAATCTCCCGCTTGAGAGATTCGTGGCTAAACAGCCGATCGACTCAGTTAAACAGCAGAGTGAACAGTCAAGTGATTTTGTTTGCAAGATGTATCAAAAAAATCCCAAAATGAGAGACGTTGCCTCCTTATAACTCCTTGGGCCTCCCTTGCCTCATGTGGGCCCCTCCATCCACCTATTCGACTTTCCCTCCAAGCAATTCGAATGGGCCAATTTGAATTCCCATGTGAGTGGTCCCCACATTCCACTAGCAACCAAATTAAGTCGAATTGCCTCCTAAGTCCCTAAATCGAAAATGATGGGTTCTCTTCCTTAGCAAAAATTGTGCAAAATTGTGTAGCAGCTCCCTGTTACAAATGTGTTTTAGAAGGGACATAACACCCTCTGAGTCTCCTCGTCTAGCTGCCCATGTCCTTGGGCTACTCGCTATGGTGGTGGTCTAGTATCACTTCCCTTCTGATTGTAGGGAGTGTGTGATGCAATAGGTGCCCAGGTCTTGGGGATGGCCCCCTGCAAGTTTCCAGTGCATGTCACAGCCTCGTGTAGCATAAAGGGCTTGCATGACTTCACCAGTCCACGTAGTGGCTCGAGAAACCCCCCTATGAATGTGTACACCCTCCTAGCATACGATAAATCCAACGCCATGACCGAGACTCTCAGAAACTCCGATATGTACTGCTCTGGATGACTCGTCTATTTGAGTTGGGTCAGCTCCCTCAAGTGAGCCTCTGAATATCTTTGATCAAAATGCTCCACCACTCTCCCTGTGAAATCCTCATAGTGTAATATCCTGTTTCAGAGATATTTCCCAAACCCCAGTAAACTCCAACTAAATACGCACAAACGATACAATAACCGGGAAGCTCAAAATGATAAAAATAACAACGATGCAACATATAATAATGGAAACATGAATATAAGCAGAGACTTGAGAAATGTAGAGAGAAATGCTAAGCCATTTTATTATACTGAGTAATGGAATGAGTACAGGAGGTGATCAGAAAGATGGCACCTCGACTTGCACCAGGCAAGTGAAGAAATACACTCAAAATAGCAAAGGAATGGCCTCTCTCTGAACTGCATGGATGCTGCTAGGAAACTCTCGTGCTACTACTGCTACTGGAAATCAAATGAGAATTTGGGATTGTTCTCCTCCTCAGAAAATGCAGAAACTCTGGAATCATCTTCTACTCAGAAAACCCACAAAAACCCAGAAAGTGTTTCTGAAATGGCCGGCCCTCGAAAATCACTGCCTTGGGGAATCACACAATCCCTTAAAGCTCTGCGCTGCCACTGAGTAGAATCCTCCAAAATAATGCCTGAAACTTTGCCAAACTCCTCCAATATGCAAGAGCTGATCTCTTGCTCAACCTCCCAGCTCAACTCCTCCACAAACCCCCAATCCGGAAAGGCTCCTAGAAAAATTGCGTCCCTCTCTCTCAAGACTACGTAGTCCTCCAATGCTCAACACCACTTCAATGCCAAGATCAAAACTACTACGAAAAGACTTCTGAAACTACCTTGCCCGAGTAGGCACTCGAAGTTCCCCGGGGCTAAGGGTGAGATCTCCGAACGGAGACACTCAGTGCACTAAATAGTGCTGCAGACAGGGTAAACAGCTAGCGTGCTCCAAGTCGAAGTGACTACCTCAAATGCTCATGACTGAATGCCAAAATAAGGAGGCTCCTCTCTCCTTTATAGCCTTTGCCTCTCTCAATCCCAAGGCTCACCTCCTCCAACATAATCTCCTTTTGCCATGTGTTCCTTTTCCCATTTGCGCAGTCCCTCCAAGTGTCTGCGTGGGCCCCATCTCTGCGTGGTCCTTTGGCCCCCTTGGCTCCCCTTTAAGTCAACACATTGTGCTACTAGGAAGTGACTTTTATCCTAAAAGTGAGTTATGTCCCCTTTTTCCTCACCTTTTTATTTACAAATAACTATAGAAGGCAAAATTGAGCAAAATCAAATATTCTAATTAGCCATGGCTAATTAGGAATATTACAGTCTCCCTCGGCAAAATGTTGCTTGTCCTCATGGCTAATTAGGAATATTACAGTCTCCCTCGGCAAAATGTTGCTTGTCCTCAAGCAACTGAAGTGATGGATGCTGCAAAATTTTCTCACTCTCCCAAGTGGCATCCTCATCCGGCAAATTCTTCCACCTCACCAAGAATTCCGAATTGTCCTGTCTATAGGCTGCCTCTCTTTGTATCAATTAGCCTTTGGCTGCACACCACCAAATGCCCCTCATCATCCGTGGGTGGTAGCTCATCTGTCACTGTCACATGCTGTCCCAATGCCTTCTTCAGGCATGATACATGAAAAACGTTATGAATCTTGCTACCTTGGGGCAGCTCAAACTCATATGCAACCTGTCTAATCCTGCGTATCACCCTATATGGCCCATAAAAGCGAGGCTTGGGCTTTTCAGCCCCCTTCTGATTCAGTGACGACTGTCGGTATGGCTGTAATCGTAGGTAGACCAAGTCTCCTATCTCAAACTGTCTCTCCACCTAACCCCTGTCAGCATACAACTTCTATTGGTTCTGTGTTGTACCCATACTATCCTTGAGAGCTCGGAGAATATCCTGACTCTCTTGGATCCAAATCTTGGCTCTCGCAGCCTTGCTAGCACCAAACATCACGTCAGCAAAAGATAAAGGATGATATCCATACAAAGCATAGAATGGTGACATACCGATGGACATGTGATCTGTAGTGTTGTAGTAGTACTCCCCCAGATGCAGCCACTTCAGCCATACTCGCTGCGACCCACTGACATAGTTACGCAATTAGCCCTCTAGCCACTTGTTAACTATCTCTGTTTGCCCGTCTGTCTATAGGTGATAACTGGTACTCAGTGTCAACTCCGTTCCGACCAATCGAAAAAGCTCCTGCCAAAATCCGCCCATGAAACGACTGTCTCTGCCACTGGTGATGGTCTTGGGAAGACCATGTAACATGAAAATCTGTAATATCCCTTTCCAGGAATATTTCTCAAACACCAACAAACCCCAACCAGAAAAAACGTACAAGTGGTAAAATAACCAGAAAACTCACAGAGATGAAATAACGATAGTGTAGCAAACAACAATTTATACATGAAACGTAAACAAACACTCAAGAAATGCAGCGAGAAATGCTAAGCCATTTTATTATACTGAGTAATAGATAGTGTACAAGAGGTGATCAGGAAGATAACACCTCGACTTGCACCAGGCAAGTGAAGAAATATACTCAGAATAGCAATGAAATGGCCCCTCTCAGAACTGCGTGGAAGCTGCTAGAGAACTGTTGTGCTGTTGCTGCTGCTGTTAGAATCAAGTGAGGATTTGGGGTTGTTCCCCTTCTCGAAAAATGCTAAAACTCCGGAATCGGACTCTACTCAAGAAACCCAGAAAAACCCAGAAAGCTTTGCTGGAATGGCCAACCCCCGAAAATCACCCCCTTGGGGTTCTGCGCAGTCTCTCAAGGCTCTGCACTGCCATTGAATGAAACCCTCCACAAATTTGCCTAAAACCTCTGCCAAAACCCTCCAATATGCAAGGGCTGGTCCCCTGCTCAATCTCCCAACACAAATCCTACTACAAACCCTCAATTCAGAACTCCTGCCAGAAAGAACTACGTCATCCCTCTTAGTACTTCACAATCCTCCAAGATGCTCAATCCTCCTGCTAGAAATACTGATGAAACTACTGCCAAAATGCTGATGGAAATACCTTGCCCGAGTAAGCACTCGAAGTCCCCCGAGGCTAAGGGTGAGATCTTCGAACAGAGACACTCAATGCACTAAGCAGTGTTGCAGACTAGCTAAACAGCCAGTGTGCTCTAAGTCGAAGTGACTAGCTCCAATGCACATAATCGAATGCCAAAATGAGGAAGCTCCTCTCTCCTTTATAGCCTTTGCCTTTCTCAATCCCAAGGCCCACCTTCTCCAGCGTAATTCCTCTCTTGCCACGTGTTTCTTCCCTTCTGCGCAGTTCCTCCAAGTGTCTGCGTGGGCTCCATTTCTGCATCCCCCTTTGGCCCCCTTGGCTCCCCCTTTAAGTCACAACGTTGTGCTACTAAGAAGTGACTTTTATTCTGAAAGTGAGTCATATCCCCTTTCCCTCACCTTTTTATTCATAAATAACTATAGAAGGAAAAAATAAGCAAAATCGAATATTCCAATTAGCCATGGCTAATTAGGAATATTACAGTCTCCCCCGGAAAAATGTTGCTTGTCCTCAAGCAATTGAAGTGATGGATGCTGCAAGATTTTCTCACTCTCCCAAGTGGCATCTTCATCCGGCAAATTCTTCCACCTCACTAAGAATCCTCGGACCGTCCTGCGCCGCAGCTACCTCTCCCTGGTATCAATAATAGCCTCTGGCTGCAACACCAAATGCCCCTGATCATCCATGGGTGGTAGCTCATCTGTCACTGTCACCTGCTGCCTGAATGCCTTCTTCAGGCATGATACATGAAAAACATTTGAATCTTACTGCCTTGGGGTAGCTCCAACTCATATGCAACCTGTCCAATCCTGCGTATCACCCTGTATGGCCCATAAAAGCGGGGCTTGAGCTTCTCAGCCCCCTTCTGCTTCAGTGACGACTGTCAGTATGGCTGTAATTGTAGGTAGACCATGTCCCCTACCTCAAACTGTCTCTCCACCCGACCCCTGTCAGCATACAACTTTTGTTGGTTTTGCGCTATAGCCATGTTATCCTTGAAAACTCGGAGGATATCCTAACTCTCCTGGATCAAAATCTTGGCTCTCAGAGCCTTGCTATCCCCAAACATCATGTCAACAAAAGATAAAGGATGATACCCATACAAAGCATAAAATGGTGACATACTAATGGACATCTGATGTGTAGTGTTGTAGCAGTACTCCCCTAGATGCAACCACTTCAGCCATGCTCTCTGCTGCCCACTGACATAGTTATGCAAGTAGCCCTCCAGCCACTTGTTAACTATCTCTGTTTGTCCGTCTGTCTGTGGGTGATAACTGGTGCTCGGTGTCAACTCCGTCCCCACTAGCCGAAAAAACTCCTGCCAAAACCCGCCCATGAAAAGGTTGTTCCTATCACTGACGATGGTCTTAGGAAGACCATGTAGCCTGAAGACCTCTCTAAAGAACAACTCGGCCACCTGTGCCACTGTGTAGTGTGCTGATATGGCAAAGAAATGTGCGTACTTTGTCAGCCGGTCAATGACGACAACGATACAATCCTTGCCCTGTAGCATGGGCATCCCTGTGATGAAGTCCATCGAAATACTCTCCCATTTCCCCTCCAGAATGAGAAGAGGCTGCAATAAACCCGCGGGATGGCTCATCTCCCCCTTGTTCCTTTGGCAAACGTCGCACTCCCGGATATGTTGGAGTACGTCCTCCTTGAGGCCCTTCCATGAGAACCTCTCTCTGATGACCCTGTAGGTTTTGGTAAACCCCTGATGGCCGGCCAATGGTGAATCATGTGATGCCTGGAGTATCTTCTTCTTGAGCTGAGATCCCTCAGTCAAGAAGATCCGATCCCTGTAGTAGTTGATCTCATCGACCACCCTGTACCTGTCATCCGCCACCTGTCCATCCAAAATCTCGCATGCAAATCTGTCTTTGGAGTACTCTACTAAGAGTCGAGCCCTCCAGTCTGTCTCCAAGCTCATAAAAGACAACGTGGCTGGTCTATGTGAAAGAGCATCTGCTACCACGTTGTTCTTACCCTTGACATACTCAATGTCAAAGTCATATGCTTGGATCTTGCTGATCCACTTCTGTTGCCTCTCCTGTAGCTACTTTTGCTCCAAAAAGAATCTAAGGCTGTTGTGATCAGTCCTCACCCTAAACCTGTTACCCACTAAATACTATCGGAACTTGGCCAATGCATGCATGATGGCTAGCATCTCCTTGTCGTATATAGAATACAACCTCTCATGCGGAAGGAGCTTCCAACTCTCATAGGCTATAGGGTGACCTCCCTGCATCCATACTGTGTCGATCCCCTCTCCCGATGCGTCACACTCCAAAACAAATGGCTGCGTGAAATCTAGCAATGCAAGCACTGGGTAGCTGCTCATAACCTCCTTGAGCCTGTCAAAGGCTCGCTGCGCTGTATCCGACCAACTGAAAGCCCCCTTCCTCGTCAAATCTGTCAGGGGTGCAGTAAGCTGTGAGAAACTCTTGACGAACTTTCGGTAGTAAGTACAAATGCCAATGAACCCCCAGAGTTCTGTCACGTTCCTCGGCTCCGGCCACTCTCTAATGGCCCTGATCTTCTCCTCGTGGACTCTCACTCCATCCACCCCTATGATGTGCCGCAAATACAATATCTCTGTCAACCCAAACTCACACTTGTAGAGTTTGGTATAGAACTGCTGCCCCTGCAAGATACGCAGCACTATCTCAATGTGCTAGAGATGCTCCTCCCAAGTCTTGTTGTAAATAAGAATGTCATCAAAGAATACCAACACAAACTTCCTCAAGTGACTGCAGAAGATGTGATTCATGCAAGACTAAAATGTGGCGGGGGCATTGGTTAGCCCAAAGGGCATCACCAAGAATTCAAAGTGCCCATAGTGACACCTGAAGGCGGTCTTGGGAATGTCCTGCTCCCTCACGCGAATCTAATGGTACCCAGATCTCAAATCAATCTTTGAGAAGAACCGTGATCCTCTCAACTCATCCATCAACTCGTCAATCCTAGGTATGGGCTACCTGTTCTTCAGTGTCTTTTTATTCAGGGCCCTGTAGTCAATGCACATTCTCAATGTGTCGTCCTTCTTCTTCACCAACACCACGGAAGAGGCGAAAGGACTCGTGCTCGGCCGAATGTGCCCAAGAGCTATCAACTCCTGGATAGCCCGCTCAATCTCATCCCGATAGGCCTTAGGGTGCCTATAGGGGGTGGTAATCATTGCCTGTATGCCCTACTCAAGCTCGATGGTGTGCTCAAACCCCTGGTACGGTGGCTGTCCCAACGGAATCTTCCCAAGCACTATGGCATACCGATCAAGGATGGACTGTATCTCCGGATGTACCGTCTGCCCTATAGTCCCTGCCTCTGATGCACACAACTCTATTGCCCACTCTATGTCCCCCTTCCGGAAGAGTGCCTCCATCCAATGAGTTGACACAGTCTGAGGCAGCTATGTGTGTTGTCCCCGTATATTCTCATGCTTCCCTGTCTTCTCATCATCCCACTCCATCTCTAGGGTCTTCCAATCTGTCGTGACCTTCCCTAGAGTG
>APFE031226004.1:327441-341804 GCA_000404065.3 Pinus taeda | reverse complement strand
TAAATTTGGTTGCTGCTGGGCGGCTAACGCTTTCCTGGAAGAGTTTCCAAGATTAAGAAGACCAAGGTGTAAGAGTTTTTCTTGTTCTCTTATTAAAGAATCACAAAAAGAGTCAAAGGAAGGGGCCTTGTAGTCTTTTCCTTGACAAATGAAAGCTTCCCTTGTAGAATGGAAGGTGGAAACAAATACAGAGTAGGCTGGTCCGAACTTAGTAAGGATGGAATAAATAAGGTTACTATCTTCTTTCTTAACCTTAACACCTTCCAAGAGATATCTAAGGGTCTTGAATTTGGACAAGAAACCTTCAATGCAAGAAAAATTATTAGGATCCAATGTAAGCAACTCATTTTCAAGTTGATGGGCTCTAATTTCATTTTTAATCCCAAAAACTTTAATGATTTGTTCCAATGCTTCATGAGGAGTATCAAGTTCTGCAATATGGAATCTAAGATCAGGAGAAATAGACATCCCTATCAAACCACGTGCTTGATCTTGTCTATTTTCCCATTTATCAACCTTGTCTTCATCTTTTGGTTTCTTCTTTTGGCCCGTGGCTATTCTGTAGAGACCTTTACTTCTAAGTAAATCTTCCATGTAGGATACCCATTGGAAGTAGTTAGTGCTGTCAAGAATGACTTGGCATGGACTTTCCATTTTTTTTAAAAAAAACTGAAGTTGAATATGCTAAAAGTAAGTGTTCCAATGGATAGATCTCGAAAAATTAGGCTGTTTTAAAAAAAACGGCTCTGAAAAAGGCTTCCGGATGAAGAAGTTATGGCTTTTTGAAAAAAGAATTGTTGAAGTTGCCGGCAAAGTGTGCGAATGTGCGGGAATGAAAAAAACGCCCCCACAAAATGGAGATTTGAACCCAAGACCTCTACTCTCTTAAAATAGCTTTCAACCAATTGATCTATACCAAAAATTTGAGAGAGAGAGAGAGAGAGAGAGAGAGAGGGGGGGCTTTGGGTTGCGTGCTTGCCGTGAGAAACCTCTTTTTCCCTACAAAACACAAAACACAAAACCCAACACGGACATGCAAAGAAAAACGAACCTTATGGCTCGAAGTTAGCTTTACCCAAAAAACTAAATATTAAAAAAATTGAACCTTGTGGCTCAAAGTTAGCTTTAGCCGAAAAACTAAATATTTTTCTCAATGTTTCTGATTTTCCGAGATCACACTAAGGTGCAGGGAAAAGAGCATACGCATGAGAAAAAAAATCCTTACTTTCTGTTTCTGATTTGCCCAGATCGCACAGAGTCGCAGGGCAAAGAGCATACGCAGAAATGAAAGGTATAGATCCGGTTAAAAAAAAACTAAATAAACCGAAACCGAAATAAGCAGAGAGAAAATAACAGTAAACTGCAGATAAACATTGTATACCTCCAGATCTTAAAAATGACGCAGATAGGGCTATCGGAAACATTTTCGCGTGAAACGAAAGGGTTCCTCACTGGAACAGATGCTCCGAACACAACAGAGCAGTCCTCTCGGCCCGAAAGCAGTCAGAAATAGTAGATCTAGGAAACGACAGCCGCATGCAGTTTTACCGGCTTCAGATTTGGATCACCAACGGACACGCCCTCAAATAGCTCTGATACCATGTAGGAATTTACAGGGTAAGTTCCTCAGACAGAACACCAAAAGGACACCGCTCACAAACAGATCACAGATCAATACACCAGTATTTTGACGTGGTTAAAACCCTCAGAGAGGGAAACAGTCCACGGCCTGCGCCAACGTGGCTACTACAGGCAATTTATTAATAAAAGAATGAAAATTACATAAGCTTCTCTCATGCATTAACCTACAAATGACCCTCCAGGCGCTTAAAATAGAATTCATGGACCAATCGGGTGTCAAGACACGGATCAAGTGTCGGTAATACCGAGGAGAGAATGAACCGTCGGATCACTACATATCGTGACCGTCGGATTGTAAGTTACAAAATGTACAATGGTAAAGAAACACACTTTACCTAACTCTATACCTAACTCTATACTATACCAAGTTGAACTTAACTATTTCCTATGTGTCGGAATATCCTAACATTGCAATGGGAAAATGAAGTAAATCAAATTGTTCTAAGCCCAAAGAACTATATTTGTTGGACATATATCTTGAGATCCAACAACAGTTTTAGCAAGATTGTTGGAGTGAGTTTTTCCACCACTGCACTGACTACCACGATGCAGTGTCTCAGTATTTTTCTCAAGGGTTTGATGGAAACTACGTGGAAGTTAGGGGTTTGTGTTTTTCAATTACATAGTAGTTAATTGTTGAGGCCACAACATTACCAATAGATGGAGAAAGGATTTTTTACATTCAAGTGTTGGTAGGGATTGATGTCCCTTTATTTTTGAAACAAAAGTTCAAGGGTCAGAATTGGAGGGTCGGAGTTTGGAAGGAGTGGTTATAGGATAAATGGCACACCCCTCTTTGCCTCTGTCAGCAATACTTCACTTGCAATTCAATTGTGTAAACCTCTATCAATTATACTTCCTTACACATCTAGCTAATCAAATTAGAATTAATCCCTCTTTTTATCTACTAGAAAGTCTTAGGAATATGACAGCTAGGTTCAAGGCTCGAACATACCCCTCCTCCCATTTCATATATCACAAAGCCCTGATTAAACTTCTAATTGAAAACCATCTAGCTAAGGCAGAGAGTTCTTGGAACCACTTTCTATTTTGGTGAGGTTTTCAACCTCAAACCCTTAAAAGATGAAGAGGAAGGCCAAAAACCATTAAAAAGGGGAAAAATACCAAAGGAAAATCCTCTATTGATCCAACTCCCAGTCAGAAAATCCCATAGGTCCCACTACATCCTCTAGCCCTAAAATCTCCAAAGTCTACCAGAGAAAAAGTGTCAGGCTCAATAAACCATACCCTGCATCTCTTGTAAACCTAACTGATGATATCAACCCTCCCTAGGTTGTGAGTCCACTTATTGAAGCCTACCCTGTAGACACAGGTAAACTAGAAATTGTTAAAGGCAAAGAGGTCGAGATTGAGACACAAGAGGAAACACTTTTTGAAGTTTTTAAAGGTGGCAAAAGACCCCATACAAGGCCAACAAAAAAACTAAGATATGAAATTAAACTCAGAAATAACCCAGAGTTGGCCAAAGAGGTGATTGATGTTGAAAATGTGCCACTAAAGGACCTTATCATCAACAGGAAGAAGGTTGCAAGCTCTAAGAAGAGCAAAGACAAAAGAACTGAAAGGAATTTTCCTATAGAGACAAGGCAGAGAAAGAAACAAAGACTGGAGAAGGTGGATGCACTTCTCAGGGCAGCTTGTACCCTCATCTAGGAGGCTTGGGGAAGAAAAATTAAAATTTTGATTATCTATTTCACAAACTAGGGGTTTGTGTTTTATCATTGAAAATCGGCCTAATAGTTTTTTGCATACAACAAAACATTTGCAAAGCTGACATTCCCATCATTAGCGATTTGGGTGAATCTGACAGTTCCAATGTCATCTATTTTGAATCAAAATTGTATCTCCATTTATATAATATGATTCAAGGACAAGAATCGGCATTCAGTGTGTTAGCAATTTTGAAGAAAGCATGGAGTGATGAAATCTCTGTCGTTAGAAAAATTTTGACAGGTGAAAATGTTGACATTCCCACTGTTAGAGTTTTTGAAACAGACATAAACGAAATGCTGACCGTCAATCTGTCAACGAAAGATACAACTCAGAAAGCCAAGGAAGTTGACAATGGTGGTATCAACGATTTTCACCAGGAGATCTGAATGAAAGAAAAGGTCAATAGAAAGGCAGTTTTGGTGGAAAACCAATCCTATTTTGCATAGGGACCTGTTTTGCTAGCTAGAATGATGTGCTATCAGTTAGGGACCTATTTACATTTTCAAGGAAGATAATTTGAAAGATATTTCATGTAACCTATATATCATCATATTTTCTAGCATATATTTTTAGGAAAAAACTGAATGTATTTAAAGTTTTATTCACATGCATAACTTAAAGATAGTTTTAAAATTATTGTAATTAATCGGAAGATTATTATTTTGTAATCAATGGATGTAAGGTCTATAAAGACACTTTTAGAAGAATGAAGAAGATTTTGATTTTACTAAAAACATTTTCATTATGGTATATTTGAGTAGTCTTAAATATATTACAATTTTTTATGAACATTTTATAGGAAATGCATGTGTTGTAGTTCCCTGCCAGTTTTCTTTTTGTTATAAAAAAATTTCTTCATGTATGAAAATTTTAGTGTATGAGATCTGGATTCATTTATGCTCTTTCTCAAATTTCTTAGCCATTAGTATTTTTTACCTTAATCAGCTATAAATTCTGTCTCACTTCAGCTCTTTTCTTCCAAACTCTCAATTTGTCAAAGGATTTGTTGCTATCATGATTTTTGTATCTTTCTCATTATTTATTTAGCATTACTTGTTAGAAATGGACTCCATTCCTAATGGAGTGTTTTGTAAACAACCCAACCAAAGTTTATCCTATGAACTAAATCTGGCCACATAACTCAATTGTGAAACTTACTACTACAGTGACCTAGAGTAGTTGAGATTTAGGAGAGATCCCTCTCCGGGTTGAAGGGTCAACTTTCAACCTAAAGGAGTTTTGAGGTTACCTTGGAGGTTTTCCTGCAACCAAGTTTCCTCTAATGATAACAACCTGGAAGGGTTGGTTGGCTCCTCATTGGCGCAGATTGGTTGTGTTTGTTTGGTTCCACTTCCTTAGTTGTACATGGGGTGTTGAATTAGATCATAGTAGCCTCTCATCACATGTTTACCCCAACGAACTAGTTAACTTGGGTAAATGTGTGAGGAGGTTGTTACATAAGGAATCACATAAACACATTTCATATCCTTAGGGTCTACCGGGTCTTTTACAGATCTTAGAGAACTTTGAAGAGTGTTAAGGGGCCTAAAGGTCAAGGGAGCTTTGTCCTTCCTAAGAATCCTTGCAATATTGTCAGCGCTCCCCTGGATAAAAGGAATGTGTACCCTTGAAATCCAATCTTTGGGTTCTTTTTTAATCCTAGAATTGCTGCCAACTTTAAGGAAAGCCTTGAGACATTGGTGCTTATTATAACAATTATTAAGGAAAACGTTAAAGAGATGATTTTTCTCACTATCAAGGTGATTGTCATTAGAAACTTTAAATGCACGAGTAGCTAAGGTGTTGATAACACCCAACTTTTGAGCAGGAAAATGATGAGACTTAGCATGAAAATACTTCTCAGTGTGCGTTTTATTACGAAATACCCAGTGGGAGAATGTATCATCGTCCTTCCAGAAAATCAAGACGTCAAGAAGAGGTAATCTCTTGTTGACTTCACATTCCATAGTAAACTTAATGGAGCTATAATGATTATTAAGATTTTAAAGAAGACATCCAACTTATCTCGACCATGAGGTCAGACAACTCAAATGTCATCCACAAACCTCTTCCACAGCTTTGGTTTAAATTAGGCAAAGGCCAAAGATTTTGACTCAAATTCCTGCAAGAACATATTAACCACCACATGGGAAAGGGGGGAACCCATGGAAACACCACAAGCTTTTCATAGAATTCCCATTCAAATCTAAAGATGGTAGAGTAAAGATAAATTTGAACCAATTTAGCAGTATCAGGATCCGTAATACGATTGATGACTTTCATGGCCTCATTTGTAGGGATGTTCGTGTAAAGGGAGACCACATCAAAATTCGCAATAATTTCCCCAAGATCAAACCTTATACCCTTTAAATCATTGAAAAACAATGCAGAATCTTTGACATAAGACTATGGCCAACAAGGGGTTTCAACTTCTAGGCTAAATACTTTGTTAGAATATAGGTCGGCCCCCTATGTTATTGACAATGGGTCTCAGAGGAGTCCCCTCCTTATGGATCTTAGGGAGTCCAAAGATTCTAGGAGTAATAAGGTTACTCTCAATTAGTTTATAGCTCAAGGAGCTAACAAATTTACTAGATTTTATAGCTAGAACTTCCTTTTTAGAAATCTTCTTTAGGGGATTCTTATTAAGTTTTTTGTAACTCCCACTACTAAAATGGTGGTCCAACATTTTCCTCTGGGAATCCTCTCTATCTAAGATAACTACAGCATCCCCCCCCTTGTCCGCTTTAATAACAACGATGTCCTTGTTATTGTTCAAAGCTTTGAGGGCATCAAACTCAAGATTTCTAATGTTTCTCTTAGGGGGCTTTGCCCTTCTAAGATAACCGCATAGTATTTTCGAATGGTATCCTTAGTGTTGTCAGGAAAGTCCCTTATCCCAAATTCAATGTCACAAATAATTTCTTCCACGAGAATTTTCCTAGGAGCAAGGACAAAATTCAAACCTTTTCCTAAAAGATTAAAGATCGGACGGTCAAAAGAAAAAATAAGAGAGATTAACTACCCTATTACAATGGGAGGAGAGATAAAACTTATTATTATTATTATTATCATCATCATTGAAATTATTATAATTATTATTATCTTTATTTTCATCGAAATTATTATTATTATTATTAGAGTTAAAATAATTAAAAGAAGAATAACAATTAGGGCTAAGAATAATTAGAAGAAGAAGAATTAGGGCTAAACTCACATTCAAAAATACGTGATGGTTTTTGGAATTATTAAGTAGATGTTTAATTTGAGTGAATAAAGGAACAAAAAATGAATCTCTACATCATTTTAGGAATGCCATATCTTACTTCATCTTGGAAACCTACAAGTGCGCCCTTTCAAATTGGTGAACCTTTATTGCAACGACCTTTCCAAGAAGGATTATAATATCTGAATTAAAGCTTCTGTGATCCATATATTGAATAATAAGAAAACATTGGGTGAAAATAATTACATCATAAGAGCTATGTTGACACGTTTTGAACCATCCAGTGTGGTTCATCATCAAGACAAGATGGAGAATCAGATCATGCCACTAGATTAAATAGAAAGATCAATGTAGATACCCTTAAAAAATTTAACGGTTAAAATAAACGACTAGTTTTGAAAAAGGGTTTTAGAATATTAAAAAGGACTTAAGTCAAATAATTAGATTAAATCAAATATTTAAATTCTTAATATTTATTATTGTTTTTAATTAAAATATAGATTAAATGAAGAAAAAGATTTATTAATATATTATAATATATAAATCCAAACTTCAGATTAAAAGTTAATTAAATCAAATTATTAAATTATGGTCAAATGTTAAGAAGAGTACTCAATATAAATTGAATCAAAACTTTAAATAGATAAATTGAAATTAAACTCAATGGAATGAATTATATTGCAAAATAATATTCTAATATCTAAAGGAAAATTAAGATATAAAAGAATGAGACTAATTATTAAAGATTGGGACAAAAATAGTTTCTATAAGAACTCAAATTCCTTATAAAGAAAAATATAAAATAAGGGATATAATAAATAAAGAAATAAGAATAACTACAATTATTTTTCTAAAAGCAAGATACAAACCAAAAGGATAGACAAGAAATGATAATGGGTTATAATAATAATAAATAGATAAAGAAATAATTTAAAAAAATAATAAAATAATAAATTAATTACTTAAAAAATTAACAAAAAAGGGTAGGGACCCAACAACTACTGATTTTCCAGCGATCATCTCTATTTAGATTGTTTCACCTCCTTTTGATCACTAAGGCCTCCCTAGACTTACAATGATGGAAAATATCTATCTTAGCAATGACCCAGGCGTCTTCAATACAAATGTGGTGTTTTGTCTTTTCCACATGTTCCACCAATGTTGAGGAGTGGGTCCTCCCATGTTTGATGTCAGCCGCATGCTCATGAATCCTTTGATTTATTGAGTGGTCGGTCTCACCAACGTAGGGTGTCCCACAAAGTATTTAACCCAGAAGATGAAACCCCTTGCCAAAAATTACAATTTTTATAATAGACATTTTTATTACATTTTAACAGGGAAGGTATTCCTCTACTGGGTTTCATTGGGAAGATTTGGCCAATCACATCTTTCTATTTTCATCCTCCTTTGTAGAATTGTTTTGTATTACATGGAACGTCGAACTCCAAGATGGCATCAGGATTGTGTATTTTCTATGGTTCGATTCCAAGTCTTCTCTAAATATTTGCAAGAACAAAAAGTTGTGAATCCTCAACATTTTCAACTATAAGATCATGGGAAAATTACTTGAAATTATGGGAACTTGGATGAATTTAAACAGAGTTAGGATGGGAAGCAATAAATTTAAGGGCTCGGTGCCAATTTTTTTTCTAGAAACTTCCTCATGTCTCGTTGTTGGAGCCCATGAAAAATAATTTTGCAAGACATATTGCTTCCGACATCACCAATGCCAAAAGTCTCTCACAACTCATCGTAAATGACAACAAATTTACGGGAAGCCTTCCTACAAAAATCGGTGAACTGCACAACCTGGCGAGATAATGGCCAGTAATAATTTACTCTATGGTGCTTTCCCTCTGAGCTTGGGGAACCTACAACCACTGGGAAAGTTGGACCTTAACAATAACTAGCTAAGTGGAGAGCTTCTTCCAGAAATTGGTTCCTGGAAGCAGCTTGGGGAGATCAGTCTTTCAAAAAACCAAATATCTAGTTCGATACCTGCTAATCTCATCATTTTGCTCATACAATCTTTTGAAAGGGTCGATTCCTTTGGAGCTCGGTAATCTAAAGGTGAATACCTTAAATGTCTAGAACAACCGTTTGTCTGCTACTAGTTCCTTTGGAGTTTGAGAGTTCATCTATGATTTTTTTTGGGAAATCCCCAGTTGTCACAATTGGGACATCTTTAACGACATGGAGTTATGTTCTAAAGAATGCAGTGAAAGAGCTAAGCCTAGGACTTGGTGGTGGAGGCTTTGGTTCTTGTTTTCTTGTCTCATTATTTTCATCTTTGGATTGGCGTGGTTTCGTGGTGGTTTCTCAGAGAAAAGTCAAACATATAGTAAATAATGTGAAGAACTATCACTCCAAGATATTATTCATCTTGAGTATGTTCAATAGAGTTCCCTGAAAAGTTAATTTGGTTGGATTTTTTTTAAAGGATGACATGATATCAACTATAATATGAAGTTACAAACCAAATAATTTTCAATAGAGATATCAAATGCTCCAATATGTATGAATGTTGGGATATTGTAGATCATTCTTGATTAACAAGCCACTTGATCCTACATTCTTGTTGCAAGTCTCTTGGAAATAGAATGTAAATTTGTTGGTTTCCCCCTGGGATGTTAGGAAACTATTGGAAGTAATGGAGGAAGCTAAACTTAGATTATTGTTATGATGATGATAGGTTTGAGACTGTAATCTTAGACCTGAAATCCTACTATCTAGGGAGTAGTTTAAACCACCCTGTTCGTGTGAAAGCCTATATATACTAGGATCTCCTAATTGAATATTAGTGTGTATGTGTGAAGTGCTTGGGCACTCTCCAGGTATCTCACCTAGAGAGCCACTTAATTAATAGAACATCAATTTTTATCATGCTATCAGAGTGTCAGGGCTGAGAGACCTGGTCGCTGAGTGAAGAATCTGCTCGACACACCTAAGTCAAAAGCGTCATGTGGTTTGGGCACGGAATAGCGCCGATTTGCATGTGTCAGCGAGAAAATAGTGTCGATTCACTTTAAAAAAAAATCCGTCATTTTTTTTATTTCATAGATCGACACAAGGCCTTAGCGTAAAATCGCGTCGATCCTATGAGTCCTCGTTGCAGTCTGAGGAGGCCTCGTTGGATGCCTAGAGGTGTGAGATTTGTGGAGGCAGCGTGTTGGCAGACATTAAAAGGCTTGTAATTGAGGCATGGTAAGTAGCTAGAGCCTGCGCAGATAGGAATCTGCTTCCACTCTATGAGGAAGAATCCACTTAGATTTTAGCAGCGTTGTGGATTTCAATCTGCAGAGGTAGGCTTATAGTAATATTCTCACTATCGGCTCCTCATCAACAACAAAAGACTTATATTCTAAAAAAATGGGAGATTTTCTTTTATTTGTTGATCGGGCTTTCACAACTAGGCTCTCATGTTATCGCCCACACTAAAGAATATACTCGGAATCGATATTAATTTATGACGGAGGATGCTAGGGAAGCTACCATGGTCGACTATTACCAGAGTCATTGTCTTCGTGCATTGGAGAGGATAGGCCTCGTGGTAGAGGTTGTGTTTGTTGCAGATTGTCGTGGTAATCCACCGTGGCAGTGTGGAGGACTGCGTGAGATCGGCATAGCAAAATCAAGATCTAGGCCCACACGATCTAAGTGAATTTTGTGGAGACTAAGGAGGCCAAATCTATGTGAAACTTGTTGCAGATAGCCCGAGGAAGGCCAAGATCGTAGGAGGCCTAAGAGTGGAATTCAGTCCCAAATCAATCCAACATGGTGATTGAGGCGTGGACAACAAGACTGAATCTATGTGATGCTTGTGCCATTTTTTAATTATTGTTATGGAAATTTTATTGTTTGAGTAACCTAGAAGTTGCAGGTTATGGAGATCTAAAAACCAATTGGGTAAATTTCTCTTCTAAGTTATTATATGCCACAATGAAAATGTGAAAGTTCGTGTTGATTTGAACCTATCTTCATAAATATATGTTATCAGAAATTGCTAATTACATACATCAGGATTAGATATTGATAGTGTTTCTAGCTTGTGAGAGGTCATTTGGTTGCTCATCGTTAGAGCTGAGGGCACTGAGACCTGCATGGCACAGAAGCCATAGTCTACAAGGCTCTACAATTCAAGAGATGCCAAAGGGAGAAGTTTCCCACATGCGTGGTAATGGGGTTGTTGGAGCTCGTTAGAGGACCGTGTGGAGTCGAAAAAAAATCTTGAAGCGAGATAAGTTGGACTTTTCCAATATGGCTGCACTTTTAGACATATTTGACCCTGATGATATTTTTTTCATGAGGCTTAGTGGTTTTATTAATGACCACGATTATCAAGAGATACTATATGTGTTAGGTCCCTATAATACTAGTGATTCCCCCATTATTATTGTCATTGTATCCCTTATTGTTATTGTTGTGCCCCTATTGTCCCCATATTGTTATTATTGTGCCCCATAGAATCCCACTATTGTTATTTTTCTGCCTTTATATTATTATTGTTAGGTTGGCTTGGTTATATCATGTCCCCTTAGAATCCTATATATAGAAAGGAGTTTTTGTCATTTGAATCATCCAATAATTGTTCATTTGTGTAATGTAAAGGAGGTTGCCCCCACAGAGAGGCTAAATTCTAAGGTGTTGATCTATCTTTTTATCTTTTTTGTGAGTTGGTTTCCTAACATTTGGTATCAAAGCTTTGGATTCTAGGGTTTCGTTACTCCAAATAGGTCATCGTGGCATTTTCGCTATAATTTTCTTTTTCGACGTTTCATAAGCCAAAAAAAAAAAAACCCATTTGAGACGAAATCGTACTGAATCTCGGGTCCAAATTTCAGAGCTTGTCTCGCTGTATTTGCGGAGATATGATCTAAGGAAGTTAGGGTTTTCGCAAGCTCAAGAATTTAAGCTAAAACTGGTCATCGTGGGATTTCCACTATAACTCTTTCGCTACAAAGTTTCAAAAGCTAAAACAAAAACTCATTTGAGAAGAAATCGATCTAAACCTTGGCTGTGAATTTTAGATCCTATCTCGCTATATTTTCGGAGATATAGTCTAAGGAAGTAAGGGTTTTTCCAGACCCCTGAATTACATTCCAAACAGGTCACTATGGGAAAATCGTCATAACTGTCTTTCTGAGCATCAGATTGAAATTTAGTAAGAAAGAGGATGGACTATAGTTTCTTGTATATATTTTTAGATCCAAAGGTCAAAACAATGACACGTGGCACTTCATACAAGTTCGCTCTTCTGAAAAGGTATATAATTAGGTCATATTGGGAGATTGTGCATAAATCTTTCTTAGAGAATCCAATTTCTATTAGACTGGTGGCATTGGAAATAGGACACAGAGGGCTACGACAGGTTGCAATTTCAGAACTAGAAGAGATGAAATCACAGAAATACATCAGATTCAATATGAGGCTCCTACAAAGTGAAAAAAAAGGTGTGTAGTTTTTTTTTTCCCATTTTTTGCATAAGCTTGGTTTGAAAAAATAGTTTGAAGGAATTCAAAGGGCATAGTGAAGCATTATTATCACCAAAGAAAGAAAATGGAAACACCTAGTAAGCAACCTGAAAGCTCTAGCATGACTCATGAAGAAGAGGAAGAAATGCAACATGATATATCAAAATTACAAGACCAAGTACAACAAATGTCACTTGCACAAAAGGTAACAGAAGCTAAGATGGATGATTTAAAGAAAGACGTAGAAGCTAAGATGGATGGTTTAAAGAAAGGCATGGAAGCTAAGATGGATGGTTTAAAGAAAGGCGTAGAAGCTAAGATGAATGGCATGGAAGCTAAGATGGAAGGTTTAAAGAATGGTGTAGAAGCTAAGATGAATGGCGTGGGAGCTAAGATGGATGACATGGAAGCTAAGATGGACGTCGTGGAAACTAAGATGGACGATTTGAAGACAGACATGATTTGAAGACAGATTTGACAAAATTTCTACAATAAATGCTTACTAATGGCGAATGGGTAGTAAAGGAAACTTGTGATGAGAAAAAAATAAATGTTAATCATGATATCATAGACTCTAACATTGGATTTAAGAACAATAATTTTCCAAAGATCGATATGAGGAAGTTTGACGGCAAGGATCCTGAAACATGGATACTACAGATGGAGCAATTTTTCGATCTCCATAATGTGCAAAACACACAAATGGTACGCATTGCAACTTTATATTTGGAACCAAATCAGTTTGTATGGTATCAATGGCTTTGCTCTCATAAACAAATTGTCACTTGGGCTATTTTTACGGATGAAATGATAACACATTATGAGGATACAAAAAGCAACACTTTTTTTAGCCAATTGATGAATCTCAAACAAAAGGGTTCAATGATGGAGCACATTGAGGACTTCCAAAATTGAATATAAGGGTAAAAGATATTCCGATGGAGCATAGGATTGATATGTTCATAGGGACTTAAAAGATAACATCCAACATGAGGTTCACCTTTGGGAAACAGATTCATTGGAGAAGGCATTAGGTTGGCAAGAAAAATGGAAAGAAAATTATGGCAACAAGGAAGCCTACCACTCACAATCATAAAGATGGAAGTGTTTCTGCCCCTAGCCATCCACAACCTACAAGGTTGACACCACAAAAATTGGAAGAAAAAAGAGCAAAAGGGCTTTATTACAATTTTGATAGCAAAACCACTAAAGGTCATCAGTGTGCCGAGAAGAAATTATTTTACATAGATTGTGAAGAGGAGGAAGAAAATGAACAAGAAACATCAAAAGAAGAGGATATACACCAGGAAAAAAACCCTAGAAAAAGAAGAAATGAATCTGACCATATCTTGTAATTCATTGGTTGGAATTACCACCCCTCAAACTATCAAGATAGAAGGGCATATCAAGAAGAAAAATGTAATAGTGTTGATTGACTCGGGAAGAACCCATAATTTTATTCATTATAATATAGCCAAAGAATTGAATTGCTTCCTATATCCAGCACCAGAGTGTCAAGTGATGGTTGCAAGTGGAGGAACCATAAATTGCTTAGGAAAGTGCCATAATATCAAGCTATCCATGGGAGAATATGTATTGAATAGCCCAATGCTTTCCATTCCAATGGGAGGTGCTGATGTTGTACTAGGAGTCCAATGGCTACAATCCTTGGGTACAATAGCTTTTAATTTTCAAGAACTTTTTCATCAAATTTTCTACGGAAGGAAAGGAAGTTGAATTAAGGGGTATTGCAGGGAAACCGAGAAAGATAATAAGCTCTAATGGTATGACAAAGCTTCTAAAGAAAGAATAATGAGGCATAATTGCACAATTATGTTCACTAGAGTTTCCCACATCGAAATCATCCATTTCTCCAGATCTCCAAAAAGTCTTGGACAATCATTCCAAGGTATTTGAGACTTCCAAAGGCCTCCCACCTATTCGTGATCATGATCATGCTATCAATTTGATTCTAGGAAGGTTCCTCCAAAACATCAGGTCCGTACAGATATCCCTATGCCCAAAAGAGTGAAATTGAACGTATGGTTGCAGAATGCTAGAGGCTGGTATAATTCAACTGAGTCAAAGTTCTTTCTCTGCTCCAGTAGTATTGGTGCACAAGAAGGATGGATCATGGCGCATGTGTCCGGATTATAGGGAGCTCAACAAGCTCACTATTAAAGATAAGTTTCCCACTCCTGTCATTGATGAATTACTGGATGAATTGCATGGATCAATTTACTTCACCAAGTTGGATCTTCGTTCAGGATATCATCAAATCAGAATGAAGA